>JAEMPF020008493.1:5000-11207 GCA_022496165.2 Catalaphyllia jardinei | reverse complement strand
TGGTATTGAAGTCGTCACTTTCAACACCGACGACAGGAGAATAATACTCTGTACGTCGGCTGCATTGGATTCTGACATCTTTTGAATTATATGATACTTCAACTGCAAGGTAGTCAACACAAGTGTACAATAATTCTTCCACTATTCTTTGTGAAAATACGTCGACAGTTAAAGTATCTACTCTTATGTGCAAGTACACAAAACACATAAATGAGGACAAAACCATTGATGAGTAAACGATTCCTTTTTTCTTAGTTTTGAGGATCAGTATGCAGGGGCAAATGCTTTATTTATTTATTAAGTTATTCAGTTCTTCAGTTCAATTTTTTTCATAGTTTTGAGGAGCAGTTTTCGTGGGCATTTTCTTCTCTCGTCCATATTACAAAAAAAAAATAGTACCTGGAAGCAGTTAGCAGAGACAAGTTCTTGTGATATTTTCACTTCGTAGGGATTCACAGCTACCCATGGGTGGGGCAGCATTTGTGATTGCATCGCAATGCTTGTGCGTTTGAGGTTCCCTCACCGTTACCGGGTCACTTAATCTATTGAAATTTGACAGATGAATAAATACGGTAATAAGGCTGTGCTCATAACCGCATTAGTCTAATACTTTCTGTCTTGTTTATTACCCAGTAAACACAGCGCAGGCCAGGGAGCTCGAGCAGCTTTGTGATGGGTTAAAGAAGAAAGACATGAACGAGCATTTCTTACTTCTTTGGCACGAAGTGGTGTTATCCAATAGAAACTCTCCATGTTCATAGCCTCTGCCAGAACAAACCCTATCTGCCACGCGTCGTACAGTTTTCTTTGAAGCAAATATTTATTATATATTTCCTCACTGTGTTCAAAAACCCCAAGTCCGTCTCCAGCGCCACTCATCCACAATGGGCGTACAACCTGTCGAGGGGGGAAATGCATCAATAGCAAGCAACAGTGTAATGAAAGGGAATCCCGAACAATAGAGTTTGGATTCGATTTAATGTTTGAGTGGACTTATAGAAATGCAAATAAAGAATAACAAAGTAACAAATAAAAAAATAAGAGCAAAAAATCAAGTTGTAGGAGGAGGGAGGTTAGGTGCTCGCTCGACCGCTTATCGGGGAAAAAGGCGCAGGGAAGCCAAGCCCTTAACGAGCATCCTATCATCGGGGATAGCACAATTCAAACGAACAATGGCAGGATAAAGATTACTTTTCCGCAAAATGTAGATATTAACCACGAGCCAACAATCTCTCTTGGAAAAAAAGGATGTGCATTAAATGAAAACAGTGTTCATCTTTTTTAATAAATTGCAAGTGGCGTGACGCTTAACACATGACTCTAACGTTGTCCACGTCCGGTCATGTCAAATCACATATTTCCTGGATAACAATGGTATGATCTAATTTGATTTACTTTTTAGGCATTTTGTTAATATGGCGTCAGCATTATGGTACATATTAATGTGGACATTAGGCAATAAGAAAATAAGTCGTTTTGTCCAAGGTTACAACATAAGGAGAGTAACCTATTGGAGATGTGTAGACCCTATTTTGTCCATCGCATCCTTACATTTGAAACATGTCGAAGGGAACTCTTTTTATTATCTTTTTCCGTGTGAATAGATGTCTTAAAGGTTAAAAAGGCATTCATCAAGTGCTGAACGTTAACTTACCTGAACTGTGAGATGCGTTTCAGCCCTTGCTCCTAACGAGTTTATAATGACGGCCTTTATTTTAATCTCACCATCATCAAACTGAGGAATATGAACTTCCCCAAAAGGAATTATGCCATACCGCAACATGTGCAAACTCCCATCATCTATTTGTTGGAAAAATTCGTACGCAAGAAGTTTGTTTTCGTCGTACCATCCTGTGCAGTTAATGTAAAGGGTAATTCCAAACACTCCTTTGTGCATCTGGCTACCGTTGCACACTCCACCAGAAGGCTTGGCCGCCGTTCTAAACCGGTACGCTGCCCAGCCGCGCCTCCCGTCTGGCAGTTCGACATCAACTGTCAGCCAATAAAAAGAACCTTCCTGCAGTTTGTCTCCTTTGAAAACAATATGTTTGGAGTTTGGCTTAGTAGAGACGAGACTTTTCAGTGTTTCGTTGAGATACCAAACCGTATGAGACTCGTTGCTTTCTAATCCCTTTGAATACAATCTCCATCTGAAGGTGATGTCTCTATAACTGCAACCATTACAGGAGACATTTAAAGAGAATCGGTGGCTTGGTATCACCATCTGATAACAGTTTGTGATGCACCTGCAAAGAACGTGAATGTTAGAATACTGGACATCAACAAAGTGCGTTTTTCAAGAGAAACAAGTATCTGCAAGTGGCGATATTGGCCAGACAGGTTATGATGTTGTTGGAAGGTAAAATCCATTGCTCAGCCGGTAGATCGGCAGGGTTTGTGGGAGAGGATATTGTTTCCCGCTCTGATCGACTTAAGGCATCATCAGGTAACTTGCAGCCTGTTGCTAGGATTTATAGTGGCACAGCTTTCAGTTGACGCTATTTAGCTATACCTTTGTCCCTGTTTGCCTGGCTCCAGGAAAATGACACATTTGAGATGTGATCGAGAACACGCTAAAAGAGACGATTTTAAACAAAACGACTGGAATGCAATTCGAGGTCTTAGAACATGATAATGCTTTTTCCAAAGGGGTCTTTGTAAACCCTGTGACAAAACTTCCTCAGAGATTTATATTTTATGTGATACAATTGTGTGAAACAATCAAAATAGAATGTTTCCCAAGTACCTGATTGCAAGACGTAAAATATTTTGCTTTGCTGCATATACAGTCTTAAGAAACTCAGACTGCCGTTGATCTTTCCTAACAACCAGTTTTATGTAGTACATCTCATCATCTTGGGGTCGAATGGTAGCCGTAAACCCACTTTGGATATCCATTATGTTGTCTCCGCAAGTAGGTTCTTTCTTCTTAGCCGGTTCAGAAGGAACTACCACCTTTGTGTGACCACTGTAAATAAGGGGAACCAACTGTCCGCCGAGGAAGCAGGACCACGAGAAAGACATTTCAGAGAGCCGGTTGTTACCTATCCCTGGGTCAAAGGAATCTGATCCGTCAAAAATTACTTTATCTTTGGAAGAAAGTAGAATGTCGGATCCCCCACTAATTAGGGCAACCAGACTGGGTTCCTGCACCATGATAAAACTAAAATCTCTTCTCACTGCAGGAACGTTTGGTACTCTAACTTCAAATTCAATTATCTTAAGACCCGTTGTAAGCGATCCAAGAGGGGGATTCCATGTCAGGCTATCTCGTTGTACAAGGGTTCGTTCGTTGGAAATTACAAACGGCGTTGTTAACACGTTCCTTATAAACCAAGCAAAGGACAGTTGTGCTGTGGAGTTGACGTTTTTAATGTCTACGGATGCTTGGAACATACTCTCTTCGTCATGACTTACAATTTCCGGTCGATCCATGAAGGGCTGTTTGTGCACGTTTAGCATTGTTACTTCAGGTAACGCTGGGAAATCACTGTCTTTGGATTATTGTTATATTATAAAAAAAGAAAAAAAGTGAATAAGAAAGACATTAGTCAAAGGATGAACTGATAACATCTTAATAATCAATATCCGAATTAGTATGCCCAAGAACTCAAAGGATTTATCTAGGACGGGGCTCACACCTAAATCAAACGTCTAACTTATACTAGGACGACACGAAGACGTCAGCAAATAATAAATATTCAACAGATAAAGATAAAAATAACGTTTGCATTCTTTCATAAATTGTCGAAACGGGGACACAGTTTCAACGTTTTCTTTATTTCATAAACAGGAAGAGCCAAATAACAAGAGATCCACTATTGGAGAGAATATTGATATTACACCATTTACTGAGAAATCCATATCAGCCTCCACCCTGGTAAAATTAGAATTTAGGTTCTTTTTGGTTTTGTGGAGGGAGTAAAACCGGATGGCAAGCGCTCTGGCCACTGCGCCACCCTAAGCCCCAAATACATCTTAAAATGACATCCTTACTTACTGAGACATTCTTTAAATCCTGGATAATCTCTGGCCACGCACATACAGTAACAAACACAGGAACTGTTCTCCAGGATGATGCAGTGAGCTTGAGATGGACAGGGGTTTCTTTGCAAGTCAGTCCTGGCCATGCTTGTGTTAGGATCTATAACTTTATATACCATAAAATGAAGTATGTAAGGCCCATTCGTTACTTTGGGACTTCTAAATTTACAAAATGGTTGTCGAACTTTAAATTTCAGGTGATGCGACAAAAAGTCGTTGAAATTTCGCGATAATAACGCTAGAAAGAACTTAAGTCGATTTCATTTGCATTTCTTTAGCAAGGTTCTAGATAAAAATAAAATTGATCAACTTTTACTTGCCGTACTTGGTAAGGAGGATGATAATGTTAATGTCTTTACGATTATGTTACAAATTACAAATTGTCATTAATCAAACTCTAGTAGCTATTATTATTAATTTCTTATGTTCTGTGTCTTATTATAGGTTCTTGCTTTTCTCATGTAAATCCTAGCTATTTATGGATATGTGTATACCTATTTCTATTTATTTTACCTGATTTTAACATCGATATATTTTGCTAAATTTTATTGTAAGTTATACAAACCGCCCCGATTAGCATTGCTACATGCGGGTTGTATAAATTTATAAATTTGTTAAATGTAAATTATTCACAGATCAAATGAAATGATGATGATGATGATGATGGTGATATACATAACAGTTTTTTTGTACACCTTGAGGCTTGCTCCGGTGCATTTGTTTCACCACATAAGGTGAAAACCATTAATATTTTCTTGTGTAACCTTTCTTTCATAAAACTAATTTAATAGAGACCACCAAACTTTGGCATATAATGATTAAATGGTAATTTAGTAATTTAATCAATTTCTGTCGAGCCTGGTGCTTAAATTGCCTTTAGCTTGCTTTGAGGTTCTTCTTTCAGATCAGTTAAAACAACAACAAATCTGTGTTGTAAGTAATACTTTCAGAAAAGTCACTCAATCTATCGCAGGAACATTTAGAGTCATTCTGTTCCTCATTTACTGCTACCCACCTAATGGTGATGGTGACGCTTGTAGAGTTGTCAAGGGCTGAGATTTGCTCTGACTGATCCCGACTGTAGATGTCATCATTGCAGCAGATGAATTCATTTGCAAGTTTGTTGCGGAGATCGGTGATAAAATAATTAGAGATTCTAAGGAACAAATGGAACAGAACAAAGAGATAAACCTGCAACCTAATTTGCATATTTTATTAATTTTTAATTCTTTCCGGTAAATTGCATGTAAATTGCTTTTAAGCACACGAATTTTAAAATCATATCTTTTTCGTTTTTAGACGCTAATTTCCAGATACCATATTGTGATGATTGTTCTCGTAGAATTAACCAAACAAACAAGTCAAAAGAATCATTTTGTGTCTAACCTTGTGTTGCTGTAGAAATCACGGGCAAAGGTAAAGATGGAAGAATTGAAGAAGCCACTGTGCTTGTTACCGCGCTGCTAATAAGTTTAGCTGATGAGGTCACCTGTAGATAAATAGTGGAGGACTGCGACAAAACTAAGAAAGAAACAAAGAATACATTAAACAATGACTGGTAAAAAGATAGTGATAATCACCTGAAAAATGTGAATTTATACTGGAAGGGAAGTAACATGTTTTTCCAACCTTGTGAGTTATCCTGCAAACCGTTCCCTCGAGTTCCCAAAATGACCTACCTTTAGCATCTGTCAGTATTGCTTTAGATATTTGATGTTTGTGTTACTTCTGGGTTATACCTGTATGTTAAGTGTGTGCTATTACGCTCAAAGCAGATATTTTTTTAAAACTTTTGCAGGCAGGCTGATCGTAGAACTTTCAAGAGTAAATTAGTTTAAGTTTGCTACAAAACGTGCCGTTTGAGTTTTGACAAGTTCAAGTTCCGTTTTTTTTTTTTTATTTAAACTGAAATAATACTTCTTCCTTGAAAAAGACGATCAGATCTCAACACGCCGTAAACTGCTGTTTACGAGTTACACGTCCTGGCTCATACAAGTTCGCAAGCTCTTTTAGATAAGTTTATAAATGGAGGGGCTTATAACCATGGGGCGTACAAGCGGAATGAACCAAACTTCTCGAAAGTAGATATAGCCATGTTGATCGAAATAGCTGTTACAGTCAGTTTTTAAAACGAAAATTAGGGAGACTTAGGAAACAAATCGA
>JAEMPF020006044.1:5000-14047 GCA_022496165.2 Catalaphyllia jardinei | reverse complement strand
ACAATACAGGGCTACCACTCATAGCACCACAGGAGTTACTAATTGTAAGAAAACTCAAGTCTACTTTACCTCGGGTGAAGTACAATAAGACTTCCCGGAAGGAGAAGATGAAAAACTAGACGCTCTAAGAGCGTTAACTCGGGCTTCGTACCGCAGTACCAAATCGTACTTTACGAGTAGCTTATTGAACATAATAAAGACAAATAAAATAATCAGGATATTTTCCGCTGAGGTATTTTCTATTCAAGTTGCTTCGTTGAGTATCCTCCTAATCCAATCGCAAGTTGTAAGTTTAAACCATTTTGGTTCAAGAACCAAGCACAGCTGTGTACGCATTTATGGAGAACTTGTTCGCAGAGAATTTTCCAGGTCCTTTTCAACTAATGGCGATTACTATGCTAGCAGCAATTGCAGGAAGTTCGTTTACTTCTCGTGGGCGATCCGAGTGAATCATGCATGCAGCTGAATATCTTTGCCATGTTGCGATCTTAAACCCTTTTTAAGAGTCATATCTCCGTGGAGAGCGATGGCTTTGCCAAAACAGCAGTCCAATGAGGTATCAATTTACATTGCACATGTTTGCATAAATTCTCAAGTTGGGTTTTTTGCGGATAATTTCTGAGAATGCGCGATCCTTAACGCAGTTCATGAAGAAATATTCAAGCCACATATTGAATCAAGGTAGGTGTATGTTGTGGAAAACAAAAGTATCAAGTTACCCTTTGTAACCTGAAAAAAAATATCTCCTCCCATTTTTTTTACTACTGACTAATGAATTACTTCAAAACACAAAACTCATCTCGTTCATAACTAGCCACCATTACACTGAAACAACCCAATGAACGTATCAGCGCGTTATATGGCAATGGTCATGTTTTTTATTTATTCTAATTACTATAAACATATATGGCTATCATTTGCTCTGACCGTGTTGAGGAGCCTCCGTACCAACTGCACCCGGCCATGAGTCAACCCTGTCCTGTATCTTTTCATTTTTAGAACTGTGATATATGCGGGAGTTCTTTAATTTCCCGCGAAAAGGCTTAACTGCAGAATACCCTGCCACTTATTTGCATCTCATTGAATAAGAATAGCATCTATTGTGTTCTGCTTCGTTCTTCAAAGAACGCCGACCAACGAAAACAATAGTGGTACAGAGTGGTAGGGTATTCAGCAGTTACTCTCGCGAAAACACGCCGACGTCCGCATAAGATCCTAAAAAATAATAAACTTTCTTGCTTTCCCCCATTATTGAAATACTTTCGTGTGGCCTGCATGTGACGTATGACAAATAGGGCCACAGCCCTCTTATGATTTGTTATCATAAAAAAACACGCGAACCCCCTGGGAGGTGCTTCGAAAAACAAAAAGGAAGATGGCCGAAAGCTACGAGTAATGGGCTCATCAAGAGAAAATGTCTTGGCTCATGTCGTGTTCTTTCAGACTAAAAAAATTCAATCTTGGTTTTTCTCCATAAAACTAGACTTTGAACTCTAAGCTTTCAGACAAAGGAAGGGAAATGCAAAAACACTACCGTGAAATTAAAGATCTACAACACAGCCGTTCTCTACCAGAATTAAAAGTTTTTGATTATTGACAGCTAATTGATCAGTATGGTGGTTTCTCTCTTTGTGTTTGTTTGGATACTATTTGTCTGATCTTAGGCCCGGTTCAAACGTCGAACTTTACATGTGCCGAACCTAATACCAATTTGGGTCGACCCAAATAATTAAGTTCGGCAGTTGATTCAATCGTCCAACCTAATTAAAACGAACTTTATTGCAAAAGTGAACATGACACTGTTGCAAACGGTAGTTATTGCTGACCCTAATGGCGAAAAATGTGGTGGAAGGACAAATCGTGGAAATGAGGAGCTTTCTTTTCTTCCAAGAGCGATCAGGGAGGCCAGAAGAAGTCGAAGAAGGCGACTCCAGATGTAGTTAGTATTAAACAACCGAAGACCAGTCTTGAATTTGGTTTGCCTTCTATTTAATTGCTTATTCCCAAAGGAAAATCACAGTTCCTCGTCCAGTTCGTACTTGCCATTGGTTTCCTTCAGTATTAATTTATTTTGTACTCTCAAAAGCATGATTCATAGGGTGCCACCGAACTGCCTGCTTTCCAACCCGCTACACTCGTTTTCATACGGAACACCTCTTACAGAAGTGGTTTAATCACTTCAAGTGAGTATCATTTCGTGCCCTCGAAGCAAGAGGGAGGAATACATATCAGTTCCCGCTCCTCCCGCCATTTTTTTCCAAAAGATCAAAACAAGCTGTGTACGCATGACAAAAATAGGAAACGTACAGAACTCTGGGTAAAAATTAGTTTATTCAATGTATTCGTAATGTGTACATTAGATTCGGTACATGAAAAGTTCGACGTAAGTTCGATCTTTTGCAGTTGTATTCCACAAGCCCGGCCGAATACAACGGCAGGTCGACCCAAATACAAATCTGCCGAACCTCATTGATTCAAACGTCGAACTTTACATGTGCCGAATCTAATTATAAGGTTCGGCAAATGTAAAGTTCGACGTTTGAACCGGGCCTTAGTACGTTGGTCCGCGTTGTAAAATCAAACCATCCCCAACAAACAGCAATTTTAGAAATGTTCTTTAAATTTCAAATGCGGTCGAGCAAAGGAAAACCCCAGCACAGTTTTTATAAGAGTTTAGGTCTCTGACTTGAGAAAAAAAAATCCCAAAATGATATAAGTTAATTGTGCTGAGTTCGAACTTAAAATAAGAAGACTTCGTGGAAAATTCCATAAATTTAGTTACGCCGCGAGCATGACAAAGGAAACGAGAAAATACTCGCTTTTCTCTTTGTACATACTTGAGGGTCCCCAATAGATTTTTCGGGATTCGGGATTTGGCTTATTTCAGGCCGGGATTTGGGATTTTGAAAGAAAAAGGGGGCGAGATTCGGGATTGTAATTATGACCGGGACACCGGATTTGGCGATTTTAACAGGCGGGAATCGTGAAATTTCGCTTTAAAGAAACCGAGATTAGGGAATTTCAGAGACTGAAATATGCAAAGAAAGTCAAGCTGTCATCTTAGCCCATCTTATTAACGTCGGAAATAGCCCAACAACGACCTAGTCGACGTCCACTTTTTCCACAACCCTATCACGCTGCTCTATGACCCCTATCAGGTGATCTGTGGGACTGGGCACAAACGTTTGGTGCTGCAGTGCGTCAGCGCTCTGTCAGACAAGAGACAACAATGGCAGGATCGGAACTCTGCCTTCCTACCTCTACTAGAGAGAGGTGTTACCGGGTGAGTCAGTCTCCCTTGAACGAAACAAAGCCGAAGAAGCAGACGAGGAAGACGGCATATTGGAGTACCATTCAAGCAGTAGCGAAAATTTAGATGACGAGTCATTTTCTACTAATAACGACGAGGCCACGATGATTTTGGTGGAATTCCGTCGTGGGATCGCGAGGTAACTTTTTTGCTTGGAACGGTTTCACGTTTCGGAAGAACTGTTCGCTTCAATAGCAGTGATTACGGCATTTTGAGCTGGAACATGCAGCACTGGTTAAACTGGGGTCGAAAAGAATATAAGTTTCAGTATCTGTTAAGCACAATTGTACTCGATTTTATGGAATTTCCAGATGATCGTTGCCATGGCTGAAAATTGTGAATGAGCAAACTGTCCCTCTGAGTTGCGATTGACTTGCCATATGTGTAGTGAACAGTGAATTTGCCGTGGCACGTCGTGATATGTACCCTTAATGCTCTTCTTTGATCGCTATCATCTCCGATCCGAGAGACACGTTTTTCAGGGATCGAAGTGATCCGGAAGGCAGGTGTTATCGAATAAAAGAGGCAAAACAGAAAAGAGAAAAAAAAAAAGAAAAAGAAAAAGAAACGAGCTATAAAAGACCATAAAAATGACTGATTGACGCAACTCGTTCAAAACTAGTCATGAAAAACAAATGAACTAGATCACCGTTTTAGTGCAGTAAAATACAGCTAATTGAACTTAATAGTCAGCGCTTGGGTTTGTTGGGTCTGCTGTGAGGGAATCTGGTACGGAACTTCAAGGATCGTTTTTGTCGAGGAAAGAAAATACCGTCGGGATTACGGGATTGAGGGTAAATTCCGGTCGGGATGGCGGGATTGAAGAACCCTATTGGGGACCCTCATACTTATATGGCAAACAACGTTTGTGTAGCAACAAAACAACAAATTGAATTTACATATTATAATGTCACACTAAAATAGAGATGAAAGATTTGCAATAATTTATCCAAAATTAATTCGTTTTTGTGTGTTTCAGTTCAATGAGGGGCCAGCAACAGGACAAGAAACGACAGCAAATTGAGCCAAATGAATAGAAACTTGAACACGTGGAAGTCCTGTCGGTTAACGTTTCGTAGTGAGCGAGATTCAAACAATTGTCGAAGCTGCAGTAACCAGACTTCCTAGAGGACTCGAAAAAAAAAAAAACTGAATGCCAAATCGGTGTATAATATTATGAATGCTAAAGGATTATTCCAGATTTATTCCAGATTTAGATAGCATTTCACTGTAGAGAAAAATGAAACAAGAAAATGAATTACAATGTAAAAGATAAAAACTTTAAAGTGTGATTCGATAAGGCCCGGGTCAAACGCCGTACTTCACATGAGCCGAACCTAATGACAATTTTGGGTCGACTCGAATAATTAAGAACGCCTAATTCGAGTCAAACGTCGATAGACCACGTTCGATATATCAATATTCTAAAGGCCTGGTTAAACTGGGAAACATTGTTTCTTTCTATGTTTCCCGGAGTGGCTAAATTAGCGGGAAACAAACAAAATGTTTTTCTGCACCGTTGGCTAAACGAGGAAACATTGTTTCGGGAAACAGTGTCACTCATGCACATTTATAAGGAACCGACTTTCAAAGAAGTCTGGGAAGACTTCTTTTTTTTTTGTTACAGGGCTTGTTCCCCCATAAATTTTGACCTTATGATACACCATATTGCCCTGTTCATGCAGTCCTCATGAGCTACATCCCGCAATAGTCATACAAAGCAATGAGTAACTCTCTTTCCTCGTCCTTTCAATTCCTTCCTTCTTTCCCTTCTCTTCTATTTCGACTTCACCGTCAGCCATTGTTGTTTGCTTGCCGTTGCTGGGTAACGTTTTTAATGAGCAGCACTGGAAACTAATCAACATTGTTTTCATGGCGGGTAAACTGGGAAATATATGTTTCGGACGCAAAATTTGTGTCCGGGAAGCAAAAATGTCTTTGACTCCAGGCAAAAACAATTTTGGTTTCCGAGCAGCAAAATTTGCTTCCGCAACATATGTTTTCCGCGCGGCTAAACTGGGAAACATTCGCCTCCGCAACAATGTTTCCTAGGCTCCGAGGCTTTCGGGTCAAAATTGTAAAAATGTTTTAAGCTTCTTTTGTCTCTTAATTCCCAGAAGAGACTTGGATACAAAGAAAACACCACCAAATATAGATGCTTGTCCTGAAAGCCTCGGAGCCATGTCAGAACATTGATATGTCAAGCGTGGCAATTCACGGTAACCGTTACAAGGACGCTGATTGTGAAAAACTGATGGAATATGCAAATACGTGGACTCAAAATAAAGCACGTTCTTTCATGAACGAAACAGTGAAAATGGCGCTTTAAGACCAGAAACTGCATATGTTGAGTACTATGTAGTACTGTGTGCATTGATTGAAGGCCTTCTTTCGAGCAATGCACACATAATGACATTACGCAACAAACTTTCCAGCTTTCCAACCTGGAATTTCGTCGTTTTCTTCTGGAAGTGAGCATTTGTTTCAAAATGGAAATTTACAACGAAGGCAGCGATATTTCGTCGTGTCCAAATACGAAGATACAAGAATCTTCACCATGCACCTTGATAGGCAGCCATGTTGGAGAAAACTGGGATCGAGGCTGATTCATACATTAACATGACTTAACTTTGATTATCATTGATTATGCGAATCAATGATAATCAAAGATAATCGAATCCTCGGCCACGCTTGTAAATAGCCAACTGGTTTGCTTTCGGCCAGTTGGAATTCTTAACAATGTTATGTTTAATTTGAATTATTTGTTTCAGTTGTTTGCTCGGCCCCACCAGCACTTGTGCTATATACGCTGCTGAGGGTAAATAAAGGTGTTATTTATTTATTATTTATTTATCAAAACAAAAGCCGCTGCATTTTGCAAACGCGCGACCGATGTCGTTGTTGTCAAGTTGTTTATAAAATTCAGTTTGTGTCATTTTTGTCCAAATGAAAACATCGCTGACTCTTGGGACGTCAAACCGCAGTTTTGAACTACGTTTTCTTCAAAAAAGGAGAAATAGGAAGGGGAAAGGGGACGTAAATACCATAAAAAGACAGAACACATACCGGTACTCAACAAAAGAGACCTTACGCATCTACGACGGCGACGTCAAGGAAGACGCCTAGTAAAAGATGTGTTTCCTTTTTACTTTGGACTGAGTTGGCATTTATTTGGAACTATCCAGTGTGTCTGTCGTTATGAAAACTTGCCTCTGCTGAATGACCCGAATATGCTACGACTGATGCTTTCAGTTCCGAGAGGATATACGTAAAATTAGTCGTTGTGATTAACGTTCTTCAAACAACGAAAAATTTGGTCATTTCACGTTGTTGTTTTGCAGAGGAAGGCAAAGAAATGTACAAAGATTTATAACGCACGTGCACAGGTATTGTTCAACTTCGTTCCCAGGGTCCTCTCTCTACCTCAAGAAAGTACCCTGGTTACGCCTGGTCACGTGTCTGCTAGATTTTAGCAGATTCCAGAGATGTGATTGAAGGGAGGGGCTGGAAAGTAAAAGTTTGTCTCCACTGAGCTCACCTACTGAGCCATGTAGGGAGTGGAATTTGTACTCCAGTGGTGAATCGGCAAAACTCACATCGAAGGCATATTCTCACATTCGATATTGGAATCCAATGCGTTCATTGCTCGGCCAAAAGGTTAGCTCCACATTTGACTGAATTTTTCCCATCAACAGTTGGACGGCCTTTGGAATTTGTGGCGGTGAAGAAATTTGGCAAAGAACTAAAATGCATCGCGCGGTATTTTATTGTTCATTCGGCGAACTCACAACTCTTTCGTTTAGTGTCAAATACGCCGTATATTCGCCAACAAAGGCAGTTTTGGATTTGATTTAATTATTGCCATTGGCATTTTGACGATCATTCCCTTCTCTTACAGCGAAAAAAACTACGAACAATTTGGCATCTGCCGACAACGTCTGCGCGCTAAATAAGCTTGATTAAGCATCTTATATTTTTCGATCGGCAAAATGATAACGGAGGCATTGAGTCATTCGTTTGGAGTTTGATACGTCCAGTGTTTGGCACAGACTAGCTCTGAATTTGATTGAATTCACCCAATCGAAAGTTTGACGGTCATTTGATTCTCTTGCTGTAAAAAATTTGAATTTTATAAACAACTTGACAACAACGACATCGGTCGCGCGTTTGCAAAATGCAGCGGCTTTTGTTTTGATTTAAAACTGTTTAGCGGCAAATCCAGTTTTTCGTCAAGAAAGTAGCTCCAAGTTGAATGTATCCCATCCATAATGCCATGGTTATTTAATTCGTTTGGTGTGAAAAACTGATTAAACTAATCCGAAGCAGGTTGTTGACATGACAGTTATTTAAAAGAGCCGTGAAATATAAGTAAGTTCCCTGTCAATCAGCATCTCATACTCACAGAAGTTCAGGCAGAGTCGAAGCACTGGCCAGGCAGGATCTCTGACAAATAACTTGCTTCCTTTTCAAAATATTAATGTCTGTAGCAGCACAACATTCACTGTCTAGTTTGTGGAAGCTCTAATTAGTCATTTCACGCTGCTGTTTTGCAGAGGACGGCAAAGAAATGTGCCAAGATTGAAGACACATGTTGCAAAGCCGTTGTTCTGCTCATGAAACTTTTTGTTTGGTGACGCTCTCGTCGCCGTCGTCGTCGTGGTTTGCTAAAACTCCTTAATCTATAGAGCAACTGTCCCCCTGCCGACGCATGTGTCAGCGCTTGAAAAAATATATTGTTAAACCGCTTTGAGCCGCACTTCCTCGCGCCCAGTTCTACCTGTTTTATTTATCTGTGGGAAACTACATGACCAGTATCACAATTTTTTAGAAACCATGAAAGGATCGCGTATAACGTAACAACAATTAAATCAGTCTCTTAGTCAGCTGTCGCTGCAGCACTGATGCATGATCCCAGGAAAAACATCCCTGCTTTTACTTGCATTTTGTCGCGAACAAGTCAGTATGTGAAGTTTCGCGGGCAAGTCCTACATAATCACTGCTTACATATCCTGATTGGCTGAACAACGCACATCCTGTACATTTAAATCAGTTCTAATACTTCCTCAAATGACTCCTTGAAGGCCAAGTAATTATTTGAGATTGCCTAAGGATTGCAAAAAGTCTCACTTCGTTCACCTTTGCTATATTTTGGTGCAGCCATTCCAGTCTCTATATAGACTCTCGGGTTTTTTTTGGAAGGAACTAACCACGAGCACTGTTCGCAATTTCAGGAATAGGAATCAAATGTAACATAGATTTAAGAAGACCAAAAACTAGTAAGGTTATTAATAGATTGGCATGTTGTTTTAAAATTTATTTTTTGGGGTACATCAGGCGAGGTCACCCAAAACAAACAGCTTTGACATTTCCTTTACAAGCAGGTCACAGCATTTTGTCCTTGTGACGTAGAAGGTGCCCGTTTTCGTCAGCAAATCAAAGAGCTGTTCTTTAAAAAGAAACTGGAGGAGTAAAAGTTAGATATGATCTGTACTAACAAAAACATTTCTTCACACTCAGCCTTAGAAATCAGTGCTATCTTGACGCAATTCAAAAAATCGCAAAACCACAAATCTGATTAGGTACTGCCCCAAACTATTTTTGGCGCTCTATGCTATCAAAGAACAATGCGGTGAAATATGGAAGTATTTACTGAAAAAAAGGTTCTTTTTACCCATAGATATTCATGCAAGTGAGCTTAGTGAGAGCAAGATAACTTTTCAGTAGTAGCCGAGGATAT
>JAEMPF020007359.1:3664-14050 GCA_022496165.2 Catalaphyllia jardinei | reverse complement strand
TTTCCGTGTCCACGCCGTCGTCTTATATGATGAGACTATCATCATCGACAAGGTGGGAAATGAATTGGTTATAGTATAAAAGCAAAAATGAGACATTCTTAATTCAGATATGTTTTGTAATAGAAAATTATATAACATATATTATATACAAGAAATGACGCAGCTTTTTGCAATAAATGTTAAACTATCAAAAAATCAGAAGAAGAATATTGGTGATGCTTATAGTAAAAGAGAAACAGTCGTCTTAAGGTTAACTACTGACTCTCTTAATGGAAATGACACTCTACATGTCCCAGCTACAGTGAAGAAGAGATTGGAGAAGAATCGGAAATTGAATAAAGGTATGGACATCAAACTTTCCAAGACTAATATCAGAAAGCAAGTTGGTGGCAGTTTGTTGACTTCAGCTCTAGCTCTTGCGCGTGCATTTGGACCAACAATTGCTAAAACTTTAGGGTTGTCAGCTTTAGCAGGGGCATCTAGTGCAGGAGCACAGCAAATTGTTAAAAAGATATTTGGAAAAGGAGTACAGAAAGGTGGTTTCCTAATTCCACAAAACAAAATTGATAAGCTTATTGCAAACAAACACCTACTAACTGCAAAACAGAAAAAAGATATATTAGGCGCTCTTCAATCAGGTTCAGGTGTTCATATACGGCCAACAAAAAAAAAATCAGGCGGTTTCCTTGGTACTCTACTTGCCAGTATTGGGATTCCAATGGTTTTAAAAGCTTTGACTGGAAGAGGTGCCCCCAAAGTTGGAGCACCACCAAAAGGTGGAAAAGGAGCTCCAAGAATTGGTGCATACCCATACAGACCACCACCTTTTATAGGGTCATGGGATAATAAAATCGGTTACGGAGCCAGAAAAAAATCAGAGGGTCCATATTGTGGAATTGGAAAGACACCAAAAAATAAAACTAAAGGAACAATGGATCAATGTTTAAATAAAGGTCAAATCAGATATTATGGAATTGAAAGTGTCCCTCAACCAATATTAAAAGCATTCTTAGATGCAAAACTCACAAACAAACAAAAACGCCATCTTGAGGCCCTTGTAGGATTTAAAAGAAAAAAGAAAGAAAAAAAAAGAACAACAAAAAAAGGAAGGAGAAGGTCTCCTTCTAGGTCCAAACAGCCCGTTCAACAACATTCCACTCGTGGGGGCAATATTGTAAAACCAAAATTTCATAAACATATACCATTAAGCAATCATGATCTACTAAAATGGTGCAGATATCTCAACATCCCAATCAATGATGTTTTATCAAGAGATGGTAATGTTCCTCATAATCACAACCAAGCATTATTTATTTACAATCTTGAACCATCATATATGAGTGGAAGCCATTGGGTAGCTACTTATGTAAAAGATGGTGTGATAAATTATTTTGATAGTTTTGGTATGCCTCCTTTTCAAGAAATGGTAAATCATGCGAAAAGAAAGAATTTAACTCTGCTTCATCAAAATAATCAGATTCAGAATATAAAAACAACCACATGTGGATACTTTTGTTTATACTTTTTGAATGAAATGAATAAGGGGAAGTCGTATCATGATTTATTTAAAGTGTTCAATATACATGATACAATGGATAATGAGAGATTCATTGAACATTATTTCAAAAATGTCTAAATTATATATATAAAATGAGAACATTGAAGGAATTAAGACAAACTGGGGCAGCAGCATTTGGAGTATTTTTTTTAATAATATTAGTCATAATATCAACTGTATAAAAACAATATAAAATATATATATATATAAATGGTGAAATCATATTGTGTTAAACAGAAAAAGCAAACTGAATGCGTTCCAGGCAGTGAACGATATGTTAGCTAAAAATGGGCGTATGATGTTGAAATGCACTTGTGCTGAATGTGGGATAACAAAGACTACATTTGTTAAAAACCAAAAAAACTAATTGAGCCCTCACAAGCTGGGGGCTTACTAGGAGAACAACTGCTTAAAAGTGGTGTTAAAGGTTTATTCAATCTTGGACGATTTGGAGCTGCAAAAGCTGTTAAATCAGATTTTGTCAAACAAAAAATAAAAAAGACGGCCAATCACTATCTTGATCAAGCTTTAGACAGTTTCACATCTGACTTATCAAAAAAATTGGATCCATCACATAGTGGTAGTGGATTACCAATACCATTTCCATTTGTAGATTGTAAGAAAGCTTGGAATGTTGTCACTGCACCTGGATTGTTTAAAGGACCTGAAGTGAGTGCAAAAGAGGGTAGAGCCTTAGTTGCTGAATATAAGAGACATTAGTATAATTACTCAGGTGATTATAGAAATCCTCGCGATCTCATTGGCCAAGAATGGCGTCATATTCCTCTATAATCACCTCCGTAGAGGTGATTATAGCGGGAGGACAAATTTTCAAAATAGCCTATTCGCGCTTTGTCAATGTGTCTGAAGAGGAAATTAATTTAATGAAAGAAAATGCCTTTCCGAGGAATACAAAACACGCCACAAAGTTCGGAATGACACTCTTCAAAGGTAAAATGTGAAAATTGTGCTAAACGTAACTTTAAGAAACCATTTAAATTCCCGTGAAAACTTTGCTTATGTCGACATGCATGAATAAATCAATGGTTTCACAACAAATCTTGACTGCTGTGATGACCTGCATCGTTGTCGATAAGAATACAGTCCACGCTAAACCACATTCGATTTGTTTTTTACCACAACATTAAAGATAACTAAAGAAGTCTTTGTTAAGATTTGTTGACAATTGAAAACACCGACTCCGACTTGAAAGTGCACGCGCTGTATTATGCAAATGAGCTACTTGTACGCGTCAGATTTTCCTTTCAAAAAACTTTTGCAAACTCGCTCAACCTGCCAAAGCAATAAGAAAGCATTGTTTGGGAAAAGAGTAATGAAGCGTAGCCATTGTGGATAAGAGTAAAGACCACGATAAACCACATTTTGATTTGTTCAAAGGAAATGTTTTTTTTCTTCAGAGCGCGAGTTCAAAAAGGCATTGCGTGACACGTTAATGCGAGCCGCGTGGTATGAACTCTTATCAAATTGTGGTAAAATTTAGCATTCCTTTGTTTTATAGGTATTTCTATAATCACCTGAGCAATTATACTAAAACAATTATTCGCCTCAGGCTCGTGAATATTGGTGAATATTCCCCTCGACTTCGTCTCGGGGAATATTCCCCAATATTCACTTCGCCTTCGGCGAATAATTGTTAAATATAAAGCTTATAAAGATGCTGGAGGCAGTAGATCATACAACTCATGGATTAAATGGAAAGGTTATGGTAGAGGATTACCAATACCATTTCCATTTGTAGATTGGAAGAAAGCTTGGAATGTTCTCACTGCACCTGGATTGTTTAAAGGACCTGAAATGAATAAAAAAGAGCGTAGAGCTATGGTTGCTGACTACAAGAGCCAATACAAAGCTTACAAAGATGCTGGAGGTAGCAGATCATACAACTCATGGATTAAATGGAAAGGTTATGGTAGTGGAATTGATATACACAAAGCTATTCTAAAAGTTGCACCCAAAAAGGGTTTTGTGATGCCTGGACACCGATATACAGGACCTGGTAACCCTCTTGAAGAGCAACTGAGGTATGATCCAAACACTGGTCAGATACTTGAGATATATCAACAACCAACAGGTAGAACAGATGCAGTCAGTATGCAGCATGATGTTGATTACTCAGTTTGTGGTAATAAACCAAAAAGTTATCAAGTGAAGTGTAAAAATGAGGCTGATCGTAAGATGGTTAAAGCTCTTGATTCTATTCCATGGAAAGAAAGACAGTGGGGTCATACTATTGCCAGAAATGCTATAGCAACTAAGTCAAAGTTGGGTATGGGTGTGAAGTCAAAAAACGGGAAAAGCCGTCGAGTGAAGAAAACTGGCAAGAAAAATTAGCAGATGAGTTACATACACCCATAAAACGTAACTTCACTCGGCGGCGTGTAATCACAAATCATATCGATGAAATATGGGCAAGTGATTTGGTTGAAATGCAGCAGTTCAGTAAATGGAACAAAGGTTATCGATATCTTCTAATGGTTATTGATGTATTCAGCAAATATGGTTGGATCATTCCATTAAAAGATAAAAAAGGTGAATCTGTCACTGAAGCATTCAAAACAATATTCAAGGAAGGTAGAAAACCGCAATATACTTGGATTGACAAGGGAAAAGAGTTCTATAACAAACATTTGAAAGACCTATTAGAGAAAAATGGGATACAAATGTACTCAACTGAGAATGAAGAGAAGTCATCAGTAGTTGAAAGATGGAATAGGACAATTAAATCTAAAATGTGGAAGCAGTTCACAGTTGAAGGTAATACAATGTATCTAGACATGTTACCTAAACTAGTAAAACAATACAACAACACAAAACATTCAAGCATAAAAATAACACCAGTTGAAGCTTCAAAGAAAAAGAATGAGGGTATAGTTTACTT
Source organism: Catalaphyllia jardinei (assembly GCA_022496165.2). NCBI lineage: Eukaryota > Metazoa > Cnidaria > Anthozoa > Scleractinia > Caryophylliidae > Catalaphyllia > Catalaphyllia jardinei. Next base: position 9,593 of record JAEMPF020007359.1, on the reverse strand, counting down.
TAATTTATATGGTGATATGGAAACATCAAAACAGAAACCAAAATTTAAAATAGGTGATAAGGTCCGAATATCTAAGTATAAACGGAATGTGTTTGATAAGGGTTATACACCAAACTGGACAGAAGAAGTGTTCACAGTTGATAAGATCCAATACACTAATCCAATAACTTATAAAGTAAGAGATCTCAATGATGAATACATACAAGGGAGTTTTTATGAACCTGAATTATTAAAAGCCAAACAGGATGTATTCCGAATTGATAAAGTCATTCGCAGAGATTATAAGAAAAAACAAGCTCTGGTGAAGTGGAAGGGATACAGTGATGATTTCAACAGCTGGATTCCAATTAAGGATTTAGGAAATATATGAAAATGATATAATCTTATACTGATTTTTGCTATTAATGATAGCCAAAAATATTATTATTTTTGTCTATTACACTTTTTATCCTCGTCTGATACTTTTCGTGGTCTGATATTAGCTGATTTTTTGTAATCAGCTGGTAAGTCCTCTTGTTTGATATATTCAAATGTATAAAAATGACCATCCTTCTTTGATTTACCTGATTTACAATTGTTGATACCTTCACAAGCCATTTTGACGATACCAGCATTTATTTGAAGATGCTGCTGGATGGCGTACATGCTGTTGAAATATGACACTTCGTTGGTGCTCTTATTTATTGCTTTCACACATTTTTTATTCTTATGATTTTGTGAAACAAAAGTATAATCCCGATCCTTTGCTGACTTTTGTTGTGTTATAAGTTGGAGATTAGATAATCGATTGTCTTTCTTATTATTATTGATGTGGTCGATAACTTTCCCATCTGGAATTAAACCATTATAGCATTCATATATGAATTGATGAATGTGATAAGTCTTAAATCCAGATTGACCATGTTTTCTCACACGGCAAAGCATATAACCATTATTTTTCTTGTTCCCCTTATGAGGCACTTGTTTGATTATATTAATAATATTTCCATCTTCAGATCCAGCATACATATTATAAACTGGATGAGCAGTGTAAACACAATCTTTAACTATAATTTTTGTCATTATAATATAAATTATAACCAAACCTTTATATAACTTTCAAAAAAATTTTATATTTATTTGTAACCACTTTTTGTAACCAACTTTTGTAACCAACTTTTGTAACCAACTTTTGTAACCAACTTTAATTTAACCAACTTTAATTTAACCAACTTTTGTAACCAACTTTTGTAACCAACTTTAATTTAACCAACTTTAATTTAACCAACTTTAATTTAACCAACTTTTGTATTGGAATGTAAATGAAAATTTATAATTGAAATTAATGTTTGATATTCTTATGTCCATATGCATAGCTTGTTATTCCATCATCATGCAAGTATCTTTTATCATCGAAACAGCTGAGTGATACTTTGTTTATTTCATAGCTACCGAGCTTATGTTTCTCACTTCTAATTGTTTTCATTTTGTGAAACATCTGTTTATTATTCAAGAGTGTATCTTTATAGTTTTCATGTGTGATGTTTTTCTTGATGGTATTCTTTTTAATTTCCTTGGCAGTCTTTTCTCCTTTCTGATCATCTTTCATGTAACTATACATTTTTGATCGTAAGCCCACAAACTCAGTGATTGGAACTCCCGCTGCTTCATCTTTCATTTTACCAATCACTTTCTTATTATCTTTATTATAAAATGGTGAGCTCTCAGAGTAATCACTATTATCGAACTTATGCTTATCTTTCCAAAAGTCTTGATACACATCCTTAGCTTCAATCTCATATGTTAAGCTATCTGTATCTGTAAATAGCAACTTGGCTTTACTTCCATATTTATCTTTAATATAATTGTAATGGAAATCATACATTAAAGTCTTACTCAAATCTAAGATACACATCCCACATATGCTGGTCTGTTTAGAGTGAGGGTTTCTTTTATTTTATGTATAGCCACCAGATTCTTATTAAAGATCTTACTACTGATATAGGTTGGCTTACTGGTTAATTTTAATAATTTATTTTCATCAGTAACTAATCTAACATCTACTCGCTTTCTAATATTTTCCATTGTTTTACCAAATACACTGTTATTCATCAGTTTGAAGAAATCCTTTTCAAAAGCATTTTTAGCATTTTTCCTTTTTTCAGTATTGAAATCGATATACTGTTTTAACCAGGGGGATTGATTAAACTTTAGTACTCGATGTACTTTGGCAACCTTCAAACCAAGATCCATATATAACTGAAGGTTTCTATAATGTAAAACATACTTTTCTTTTGTACTTAAGGTTGGGATAAGCTTGTGAACCAAACCAATTGATATATTATATTTCTCAGATATTTTTCTACAGTAATCAGATAGCATATCATTTGTTACTTTCACTCTGTCTGGTCCTAGTGGGTAGTCATTGTGGATGTCATGTAGTTCTTTTGGGTATTCTAAGTCGACTTCTAATATCAATCCTTTCTTACTGTCTTCTCTATACTTAGCTAAATCCAATTCATCAATCTGTTTTTGTGTCATCCATCTAAATCCTCCTGTTGGTAGATACTGACTCATAGCCCAACCGTATAAATTATTTGAATCAAGATACATTATATACTTTGGAGGCGCTTTCTTATTGTATTCTTTCATATATTTATTATTTGCTTTACCATAACGATTAGCAATATAACTGATGCCACCTCGTAAACCTTTTTCAATAAACTGAAACATATCAATATCAGTCATAAGTTCTAATTTGATATTAGTCATCTTCAACATAGCATCCCATGATAAACCAGGAGAGGTAAAATAATGACATGGATCTAACATATAATCGAATATAATATTCAAGACATGTTTTCCTATAATTCTCAAATACGTCTGCTAATAATAGGATATCTGATTTCAAATATAAGTCATGATACTCACCCATATTCTTCAAATTAAATTTATTCCAAACATTTTGTGCGTGTTTATAATCTTCATCAGATATATGTTCACTATTTAAAATACTGTAGAATTTTTCTTTTGATGGTAGTTGTTCTTTGAACTTATTAAAACTATCCATATAGTCATAAGGATAAACTCCTTTTCTAGTCATCAAATCTAATTTTTTACCTTCAAATACTTCAGAGGTATATTTTAATGATTCTTTCGACATATTGCTCACTAGTTTTTCTAGACTGGAGCTCATGAATTGGAAACTATCAAGGAAAACTAAGCTATTACCAAGCATGAACGCCATATACTTTTCCATATTATCAGGGATGGCATTGATGGTAATCTCTTGATCCTCACCTTTCTTATTTTTATAAACATATTTCTTAACAATGGCTCCAATCTCTTGCATAATGAAATGAGAGTCGTAACCGCGGAGATTATGAAATATAACTGGTATTTTTACTTCTTCTGGTTTTACTCTAAGTTTCAAATTACAATCTTGATGAGCAGATCCTCTATATTTACCAGTGATATGACAGTGGTCTCGCACTTGAATATCTTTATCAGTATATTTTTTTATCACAAATATGACATTTTTCAGCTTTTTGAAATTGCTTTTCATCTTCTTTTGTCATTTTCAATGGTTTATTAAATTTTTTTTTCATCACTTTCTTACAATATTTAACTTCTTCCAACATAGCTTCCATGAATTTGAAAACTGCCTTTTCACCTCTATACATTTTAACAGTTTTGCTATATTTATCATTATAACAACAGACAACCTTATAACCGTAGCCACAATCTGTGTGCTTCTGGTGTGCCTGTGTAAATGATTTGTTGTCATTTGGTTGGCAACCAGATATCTTTTCAGTGATAGCTTCAAAGTCGGCGTAAATCACAAATGGCACGGGCTGTTGTTTATTATAATTATTATATTTTAGGATATTGTTATCAGGATCAGGCATTTTCACTGCTTGTACTCCATTAATTTGAATACAATTATCTCTATGATTGTTCAATACTATTTCAGAGCTGAAACAGTGAAGGCAATACATGCAGGAGTGCTTCCTTTCTTTATGCTTTGTTTGATTATACATAAACCTGTTAAAGTCTTCAATTAAAACATAATGTTTATTTTTATTTTCAGTTATCAATAATAAATTCATATCTCTGTCATATTTTTCTTTTGACACATACATGGGATATGGCTGTTTGTTTTCATATCCAAATACATTAACATTAATCTCATTTTGCTTTTCAATTTTATTATACTGCTTTGTAGTTACTTGAAATTCAATTCCAGAGTAGTCTAAATTTTTTACATATTGTTTATCTAATTTTTTGATTCTCTGTGGGTTCCTATCTTGTGGATTTAAATATCTGATGTGACACCATCGGAAGCATTCATCATCCTCATTTTTCATATTAATCGATCCTTTTTTACTATTACTAAGTTCTGAGGGTAGTTTAATATATGATGAGCCTTTCATTGGCTTATATTGTACAATATTAATATAACGATTGTCAACAGATTTAATGGTCCAACCCGAACCTTCAGAAATCCATTGAGCTATCATATTCAAAATTTGTTGTTTTGATAATTGTAATGCTTCAGGGTTTTCTATTTTATTAATAATGGTAATAGGTTTGCTATTAAAATAAGCGGTTTTGTATATTGTTTTATCACTTGTTGATTTTTTGAATGTCACTTTAAGCGTTTCAACAAATTTTAGACCTTTCATAGATGTTAGCATCTTAACAATATGATATTCAACTGCTTTTCTTGTGTTTTGTAGTTGATTAAGAGGATCTTTATTATTTTTAATGCTGATTTCATAGGATTTTGTGTAACCCTTTAGAGCTCTAGCAGTTTCCTCAATTTTAATCCTTGGTAATGGTACTGGTTTCTTAGTCCTTGGTAATGGTACTGGCTTATCCCTAAATTCTAATGGTGGATCAATAATATTGTTTTCATATTCTTGTTCCATCTGTTTTACATTTTTCCTTGGTCATGGTACTGGCTTATCCCTAAACTCTAATGGTGGATCAATAATATTGTTTTCATATTCTTGTGCCATCTGTTTTACATTTTTCCTTGGTAAAGGTTTTGGTATGTCTTTTGTTTTAACCTGTTGTTTTATTTTCTCATTGTGTTTCAATATTAAATTGATTAGTTGAGATTTGGTTAGTTTTGAGAGATTTTGTTTGTTCATACTATATTGTGAGATAATTTTTTCTTCCATTTTTTCTATAATTATATAATGTGCCAAGTCTTTAAGTCACTTTAGAAATATACAAAAAAGTGAAGCAGTCGGTAAAAACAAATATTTAAAAAATATAGTATAAAAAATATGCTTGAAAACCGTGCTGGAAAAATAGTTCAGAAATATGGTATAAAAATATGTTTGAAAACTGTGTTGGAAAAATCAAAATAGAAAATAATACAGAAACTGTGCTTGAACCCCCAATTACTATACTACTTGTGTAAAGTCTTCTTTATTTCTTTGATCAACCTCTCATAGAACCCTCCCCACCAAGGGGATCTTGCAAGGTTAAACTGCCAGCGAATTTCCTCTCTCGCTAAGTAGTTCTGCAACTTCTCGTTCTTCCTGATAGCTCTGATCCAGTCTGCTGCGGTCTTGAGACTCCGGCATTGTCTGAGATGATTACACGAGGCCTCGTTCGACCCGAGATGAACGCATTCAGTTTCTTCTGGAATTCGTCCGCTGTTTGCGTCCTCGTTACTTCGAAATGGACTGCCCTTGAACTCGCGTACGTGAAGATGATGATTGAGTACTTTCCTAGTTCTTCCTTGCCAACCCTGTAACTCAAAGGTCCGGCAAAGTCTACTCCGGTGATCTCAAACGATCTACTCCCCTCTGACCTGTATTCGGGCAGGGCGCTCCTTAGTGATGCTTCGTACGGCCTGGTGGAGAATACTTTGCAGACATTACATCTTTTGCAAGTGAAGTATGATCCTCGCAGTAAATTTTCCAATTTAAGCAAT
>JAEMPF020007358.1:0-14052 GCA_022496165.2 Catalaphyllia jardinei | reverse complement strand
AAAACCATTGGAATCCCAATACTGGCAAGTAAAGTACCAAGGAAACCGCCTGATTGTTTTTTTGTTGGTCTTATGTGAACACCTGAACCTGTTTGAAGAGCGTCCAATATATCTTTCTTTTGTTTTACAGTTAGTAGGTGTTTGTTTGCAATAAGCTTATCAATCTTATTTTGTGGAATGAGGAAACCTCCAGTTTGTCCTTTTCCGGATATCTTTTTAACAATTTGTTGTGCGCCTGGACTGGTTGCTCCTGCTAAAGCTGCCAATCCCATGGTTTTCGCAATGGTTGGTCCAAATGCACGTGCAAGAGCCAGAGCTGAAGTCAACAAACTACCACCAACTTGCTTTCTGATATTAGTCTTGGAAAGTTTGATGTCCATACCTTTATTCAATTTCCGATTCTTCTCCAATCTCTTCTTCACTGTAGCTGGGATATGTAGAGTGTCATTCCCATGAAGAGAGTCATTAGTTAGCCTTATGACGACGGTTTCTCTTTTACTATAAGTATCACCAATATTCTTCTTCTGATTTTTTGATAGTTTAACATTTATTGCAAAAAGCTGAGTCATTTCTTGTATATAATATATGTTATATAATTTTGATTATAAAACATATGTGAATTAAGAATGTCTCATTCTTGCTTTTACACTATAACCAATTCATTTCCCACCTTGTCGATGACGATAGTATTATCATATAGGACAATAGCATGGACATTGAAATTTACAGTACTATTTCTGCTCAGTTTATACCTGAATATCAACTGCTTTGGGTCTCTAGTTATTTTATCCGCCTGATAGGATAAATCAAAATATATGAGAGAATAAAGAGAGTTGTAATTAGACATGTTGAGTTGGGTACCACTATTGTAATTATTCTTTCTCATTCCATATGACATGACATCATTGAAGATCCTTACCTTTGATTCTGAATCGTATTCAGTTTCTGGATAGAATACTCCATTTCCATATTCCAATCTACATGACGTGAGACTGCTATCATTATTAGCCGCATTCAGTTTGAAAGTATCGAAGTGGTATGGATTTGTATTTTCATTGTCTGTTTTATTTCGTTGGAGGTAAACAAAGACGGAAACAACATTGTCAATACTTGGTGAGATCTGGAAGAATCCACTGCTCCGTGTTGGATTGGAAGCTGTATACAATTCTCTTTTACACGTCCAAGAACCTTTTGACCTTTTGACAAAAAGGATTCAATAAACTTATCATATAAAGTGTCCTTTGGTACTAGTCTCGGAACCCAAAGTAAGAATCTTTTGACAACCACTCGACTAGCAGCTGCTGCAGCTACCCTATTTTTTTTTATTTTTTGTTGGTGTTGACCATTAGCTGGGATCTCATTCAACTGAAATCGAACCAACTCATATCTTTGCAAATATTTACTTGTTCTGAAAGCCATTATATTGATATATTACATAATTTTACTCTACCTCCTTCTTCTTTTCAAACCTGATCCTGATATGAGTCTATCAATAATCATATCTGTACTTTCTTCTCGCTGTGGTGGAACTATTTTAGCTCTTTGCCCTACATCATTAATTTTCATATTCCTAAGCTTGTTCATTATCAAGTCTCCTGACTTCTCAGATGTCTTTTTACCTACCCTTTCACCTACTGATTTTATGCTTTCTCACCTGATTTCTTGGCGAACTTTTTTACAACAGATGACGCAGCACTCTTCATTGGTTTGAAAATATTATCAACGATAATCCCTGATCCTACATGTTTATCCACAAAAATACCGAGTTTTGGATGATAAACCTTAGTGAATTCAAATGGTTTCATTATAATATTAGGTTATATTATTCTATCCTTTTTAGAATTAATGAAAAAGATGTATCAGCTCCATTCAGGTTAATTAATCTCCTTTTTCCATCTGTAATGTGTATCCTGATACTATTTATACTATTCTTATTGATTGGATTAAATGTAACTCTTCTTGGTTCGATGGTAAAAGAGTAACTAGGTTGAAGCACACTGGTTGAGAAGGAATAAATGATGTCTGTATCCTGACCGTCTACAAGTGAATCATTGATGAGCTCGCAATGAATATTAAGAATGTCTGTGTCTTGACTGAGATTAGGCACCTTTAGTCTTATATTCTGTTGATTTTTCAATATTTCTTTATTAAACCCAATTAATTCGTTGAAATTGCTTGCAGTTAAATCAAGTTGATAATTCTTGGCTAATGTGACTGTGACCCTAAATGTTGTATTATTAAATTCGAGAGTGATGGGATACTCATTATTATTAGCACCATCTTTGCCAATCTTTGTTATGTCCTTGATGTATGTATCAAAGTCAGTATAGTTCCAGACTCCTTCTGGGAAAGTGATGTTGTTAAATGTTGAACCATTATCAGAGCTGTACTTTATTAGCTGTTTGTTGTATGATGAATTTACATTGAACCATGTGAATGACATGTTAATGATTCGGTTCAAACCAACTACATATTGAGAATTGCTATCCAATATTATAGGCCTGTTGAATTTGGTTATAAAATTCTGAGGAGTGTTGTTTCCTTAATCTTTGACGCTGCATGATGATAAAACAATCTCGCGATCCATGTATATAATAACTTTACTCAATTAAACTTTAAAATACTGATTATACAATTTATTATACTGCGGTCTATTGATTGTTGACATTCTCAATAATGTGTCCAATACACTAACTCCTGTATTTCTCATCTCAATTGATGTGTTGCCTGCAACAGTTTCACCAATGATCAATTCTAATTTCTTGAGAAGCTGTTTGTGATTGTTGAAAAACATAACATTTCCACCTCTCTGTCTTCTTCCTCGGCCTCTAATACCAGAACCTTTTATTGTTTTCAGTTTATTCTTATAATGAGTAATGTATTCATTCAATACATCTCTTGTATTATCTATCCGTATCTGCCTCTCAGCTTCCGATATTTCCCCCTTATTGTATTTTTTGGTAACACCTGACTTATAACCTTTCAATTCCTTTAATATTTTATTGAGATATAGTTCGCTTTTTCTAGGTGTCATTTCCGGCTGATTGAGAACCTTATCAACTCTCTCATAGTTCGTTAGATCTAATTCCTCCAACGTTTCTCTATTTATATCTTCAACAGCTCTTTTATAATCAATTTCTTCATCATCATCGTATTTAGGTGGCTGCTCCGGTATGGTTGACTGCTCTGGAAAATATTTGGGATCGACATATATCTCCTTCTTCCCTTCAATGAGGTCCTCCAACGATTGTTCATATGTTGGTGGTTTTCGTACTAGTTGTTTTTCTTGCTATGGTGGTACATAATCATCATCATCATTGAAAAGATCAACCAGACCTTCTACATCCATGTCTTCATATGGATCAACTTCAGGCATATAGTCAATACCAGGCTTACCTTTCTTTAGAAGTCTTTTTTTCTTTTGAGGCATCCTTAAATTCAAATTACTGTTAATTACATCATCTAATTTACTTGTCACTGGTTTGAATACCTTTTCGAATGATGATTGACTTGTCTCTTGTCCGATTTTATGTTGTGTGATTAGATCATGGACATAATTAATTTTATTCCCTAATTTAGTTTTACTCTTTGCGAGTTCTTTCCATTTAAGCAAACTCATTTTTGTTATATTATTACGTTATATAAAAATGACATATCATATATAAAAAACAACGTTGAACATCATGTTGAACACCATGTTAAACACCATGTTTAAATAATATACCAATATAATATAATGAGAATACCGAATTATGATGTTGAAGACGATGTGGTCTCAAACTTTAGACAACTATATGATTTCATGCCTCATCAATGTTTTCGGATGCTGATTTGCGGTCCAAGTGGTTCAGGGAAAACAAAGACATTAATGCATATGATCTACAATCTGCTTTATTTTGATAAAGTTTATTTGTATGCTAAAAATTTAGAACAATCCAAGTATCAGAATCTCATGGATGTCTTTCAGCCGATAAGTGATGAGGTTGGTTATGATGTTATTGAAGCAAGAAATGATGAAATTATTCCAGTTCAAGATCTTGACTCTGACTCACAAAAAATCGTCATTTTTGATGATTATGTATGTGATAAAAACCAAAAACCATTAATCGACTATTTTATACGAGGACGGCATAAGTGATTTATCTAAGTCAAAGTTATTATAAAACTCCAAAAGACATCAGACTGAATTGTTCTCACTTCTCCATTTATGAGTTTCCAAGTGCTAATGAGAAGAGTTTAATTTGCCGTGAAAACAGTATTTCAAAAGAATCATATGAAAAAGCAACTGAAGAACCATATTCCTTTGTTTATATCGATAAGCCACGAAAATTCACCACTAAAAATTTCAATGAAAAAATATAATCTATTAATATAAATGAGTTACTCAAACGGACTTTTACCTTCATCACCATTGGTAAACGTGGACTACCTGGGTTACCTGGTGTTGGATTCAATTTAACAGAAGATGGTAATTATGATATTGAAGGGAAGCGATTAACTAATATTGGTGAATCTACTGGCGACAATGATGCAGTTAGTTTAAAAGTGTTGAAAGAACATACACAAGTCAGTCAAAATAGTTATCATTTACAACCAAGTTTTCGATTTTATAAAGACTTTGGTGATAAGAGTCAGTTAACTGTAGGTTCACCACCAAATACATCACCAGACCATTTTTTTCAAAATCATAAAGCGCATAATGATGCATATATAATTGAGAAAGAAGGTGATGATACTGGTTTTAGTGGAGAAGCATGGTCTAGTATAAAAATGAAAGGTAATCAATTAGAGAGTGGTACTTATACCTCCGTTTTTGAAATATTTGTTATTGGTGATGCTGGTGGTTTTCTTGTTGATGATACAATAATTTTTAATGTCCATGGTGACAGTCATTATACGATTAATACATTCGATAGTGACAAAATATCCAATCAATATACTAAATCAATTATTCAATTCACAACTGATGGAAGAGCTGGAGCAGATGATGGGATAAAATTCCAAATCCGTTATTATGGTTCTCAATACAATAAAAACATTAAATTTCTGTTTTATTCAAGAGTGGTGAAGGGTAAATACTCAACAACTTTCGACCATACTATTTTTAATGTTCGTGATGTTGTTGATAATCATATGATTCTCTATTTTGAGAATTTAAATCTCAATGGCAATCTTATTGATGGTTTAGGTGATCCTGTAGCATACGCTAATGCTGCTAATAAGAAATACGTTGATATTGAAAACGCTAAGCAGGACATTGCCATTGCTGATAAAGCCGCTAAACCTTACGTTGATGGAGAAATAGCAAAAGTCCATATAGATACTACACCATTACTTCCAAGAGACGGTAGTAGAAAAATGACTGGTGATTTAGATATGGATAGAAATCACATTCTCTCTGTGGAAAATTTAGATGATTATAAGTCTGATGATCCTATAGAATATCGTGTCAAAGACATAAGAAGCGTTGTTAATAAAGGATATCTGAATATAAATTTTATCAAATTAAAAGATAAAGATGGTAGAGAACATTTTGATCTCAAACAGAATATAATAAAAAAACTGTGAACCTTACTATGATGGACTTTTTGATAATAACAGTCTAGTCAGTAAAGCTTATGTAGACGCTGAAATTAGTAAATTACCAAAGCCTGCCACCAATGTCTTGAAATTAGATGGAAGTACAACAATGACAGGTGCTTTGAACATGGGTAACAATGATATTGATAATCTAAAGACCATTGTTGAAGATGATGGCCCTAGTCCTAACCATGACCAAATAAAGCATAAAGCAGTTAATTTTGAATTGTTAAAAAGTACCAGAGATTATGTCATCCGTACTCTAGCTGAAACTGAAGCAGATTTACTTCCATAAGATGGTAGTGAAGCTATGGAAGGTGATTTAGATATGGCAAATCATAGTATCATCAATCTAAAAGAACCAGAAGATCACCAAGCCACACATGCTGCTAATGTAAAATTTGTCGCTAATGCAATTGTTGATAATAATACAATTATAAATGGTATAATTGATAAGAAAATAAAAGAATCAGAAGAGAATTCAATTGAGTCAATGGAAAAAGAAAACGTCTTCAAAAGAGTGATGGATAATGACGAGTTCAAAGAAGATGATGATGAAATTCACAAAATTGGAGTTCAGAATAAAAATTTTCATTCAGTAAACAAAAAGACTTATGAATTCAAGATTGATTTTGATTCAGATATTGGTTATTACAGCACCAGACTATCAATTGATTTGGTATATCTACCAAAAGGTTCTTATACAACGGTTTATGAAATGTATGTAGAAGATGGTATCACAATTGATGAGACAAATGCATCAAGTGGAACTCTATCTGTAGGAAAGATCAATTCCAGAATAGATGGACCTAAGACACGTAGTATTATCCATTTTTCTAAATACGTTTTAAACCCAAGTTTTGATGATTTAGATATTGACATAAGATTGAAGAGTAAAACTGATCCCCAAACTACTATTTATGTTGTTGTATATGGAATTAATGGTACAGTCAATGATGTTCAAGTCAATCTTTGGGATCGTCTTTATTATTATGATAATGATTCCTTGAAATATGAAGTACCAATCAACATGGAAAATAATACAATAGTCGGACTAAAAGCATGGAATGATGCTACGGGAGCTGTAACTTATAAACAACTCCTTGAAAAAACTGAAAATCGTTATGAACAGTTATTCGAATATTGGTTCGATCTTCTTGATCCTAATATGTTCAAATATGTGGTCAGTGTTAGTTTTGCTAAAATAAAAATAATCAATGATAAATTTGTTTTTCATTATCTCCTTGATTTGGATGATTATGATGTGAATAATGGCTTTCAAACCATTTTCATTCATTTAGATCGTAATTTTAATCAAGATCAGGATTTCACAATATTTATTGCATTCAAACATGATACAAGTATTACCAATTCAAATCAAAATATTGGATTTTGGAATGGTAAAACTGCAACTTGGTATAGTCCATATGTGCAAATCACAGCTGATAAAATATATTTCCATAAAACAAGTGAGACATCTATAAGTAAAGATATTCCTTCAAACCATAAAAATAAACATCTCATGATTTGGTTCACTAAAGAAGATAATTTATATAGGGTAAGTCTTTGTAATCATAAATCAGTAATGACAGAGACCATTTCTTCAGTTGTAAATTTTAGTATCAATAGATTCGGCATCAAATTAAATTATCATGTTCAACGAATTGGATTCAGTTCAAGTTATCACTCTTCATATAGTTTAGATTTTTATAAAATATTGTTTTTTGAGAAATCCAAAGGCACATTTTTATAATGATTTATATACATAATTAATATATGACTTTAACCGATTATGAAAAGTATCATTTGTATGATAATGTGCACACAAAAGCTGAAATTGAAGAGAAAATAGAAAATATTAAAAGTGATATCATTGATATCATCACAAAAATGACTGCCAATAAAAAACAATATATCACCATTTGGGCTGAAGAAAGTGGATCTCTATCTTCTGGAAACTTTGAATGGAGTTTCAGATGGCCAACCAATGTATGGTTATTGTTTGCCAGTACCAGGTAAAATAATAGCCGCAGCATTAACAGCAAATTCAGGTGGTACAGCCGCTGGTGATATATTAATAACTATGGTCATCAATGGTGTAGAAAATACATCTCATAATATAAAGAAACCTGGATATCAATGGAGTAATGTGACGCCCTTCAAAGTACCAGTATATCTAAATGCTGGAGACATAATAAATTTTAAATCAGGAACAACAAATTCAAGCGTCACTCATGCTTTGGTGAGTTTATTAATAGAGATAGATATATTATCCAATTAAATTATATATGAAAGAGTCGCGAAAAAGCATATTCAACTGGAATCATATTTCAGACGAACTAACAGAAGAACAGGTTGAAGAATTAAAATATTACTACCAAGTATATCATAAAAAATGTTTTGCTTACAAGCTGGCATTGAAACGTTTCAAAGAATGGAAATTATTGGGTAATTCATTATCCATCATATTTGCATCTGGAGGTTTAGCTTCCAGTTTCGTTACTCATGGTATAAGTTTGGTTACCATTAGTACAGTAGCACTTTTAATTCAGGGTTGGATGAAGCATAAAAACCTTGATCTTAAGATCCAAAATTGTACTTATGCTTATCAAAGCTATCAACATCTTCTGAATGAGATAAAGGATATGATGAGAAGTGGAAATTACAATTCATCTTATATTCGTAATACAATGAAGAACATTGATGATTATGTGACAGACAACAGTCCCATTATTGATAAGTATCTTTGTAAATACGATGAAAAATTCACTTGTTAATTATCAACTGGATTCTATCACCAACCAATGATAGAACATTTTTCCAAAATTGTTTATAATATCTGATTGTCCTCTTCGACTTCGTTACTTCTATATCTTTGTAAGGAAGCCCGAGCATCTTGAATAATTGCTTTATAATAAATTTAATACTAATCATCCTTTTACGCTCATCATTAACCTTATGAAGAACACTATCAATCTCAATAAATATTTTATGGATCTTCTCTCTTTGTTGAAAAGTCAATTGGATATTAGTATTAAAATATATACTATTCATAACATTCTCAATATGGTATTTTCGATGATATATTGATTTTTGTTGTATCAAATACATTTTGTCATAGAAGTTGAAGTTTTCTGTTACAAAATCATGACCATGAACTAAACCACGATTCAAACAGGTATTCATATCATTTACAGTTTCCACATCTTGTTCACTACAGCATTGCTTAACTGTTTTACTAAATGTTGTTAATTGTTCATCACAGAATTGACACATCATTTCACCATCATTAATAAATTCATCATGAATAACAGTGTTGCAAGTCATCTCAGTATCACAATCATACTTCATCTATATATTAATAAAATATTTTATTTTAAAGTATTAAACCCGATTAGCAATTTTGTCTTTTACAACTTTTGGAAGATGTATTTTCAACATATCACGTTCAAAAGAGAGATGATCAAAATCACAATAATGTATAAATGAATACCTATGCTTATTACAAAACTTACCACCACATTTACAATTAAAAGGAAATAGTCCGTATTTTTTATTACAATGATCACATCTGTTGTTTTTGAAGATCTTTTTGATTGGTTCCATTATGATTATATGTTATATTAATAAAATAAGTATTGGTCCCAATAATGATTCAAGGTTTTGGTTCCAGACTGATGTCCCGGGTTTAGGTCTGGCTCCACATTTGATTCTTATATTTATTTAGTTTTTGTTTTATAAATATTTTATTATTTAATTTAAGCATTTGGTTTTTCCAGCAGTTTATTAATTGTTGGAAAAAATAATTGAGAAATATAGTATAAAAAAATATTGAAAAATGTGCTCATAAAATCAGAATAGAAAAAAATATTGAAAATGTGCTCATAAAATCAGAATAGAAAAAATATTGAAAATGTGCTCATAAAATCAGAATAGAAAAAAATATTGAAAATGTGCTCATAAAATCAGAATAGAAAAAAATATTGAAAATGTGCTCGGACCCCCAATTGTTATACTACTGTTATTATGCCTTTTTCGGGTTTTGTTCAAAACATCGTTGATATGATAGTTGATTATGACTTGTGGGTAGCCGTTGCGAAGAAGGAGTTCTCGAGGATCATCCAGGACAGATTGTAGGAAGGAACCAGATAAACAAAGACGATAGTAGCGGTAATTGAGGGGGCGGATGAGATTTATTTTGTACTTTTGAGGAGTGAACGAATCCCACTTCTTATACAGACGCGTAAAGGTTTTCTTTCGGTAGATCGATGTCATGAAACAGCTGTTGTAAATTATGATTATGTGTGACAAGAATGTCCTAAAACGAAATTGCATTGTCCTGTTCAGATGCAATGGTAAATCTGTTATTGCTGTGACAACTGTTTAAATAGTTCAGGAACTCATTTGCAGTGCCTATGTTGTGAAACATGGCTAAAATGTCATTAAGGCACCAATTCCAAAATAAAAGTCTAATTTAGGCGTCCATCAACCACTTTTCTTCAAAATCATTCATAAAAATGTTGGCTAACACAAAACCCAATGGCAAACCCATGGCAACACCATCGATTTGGTCGTAGTATTTACCGTCAAAAAGAAAGTGGCTCTTCTTGGTGGCTAATTCCAATAGCTTGCGTAAAACAACTCTGGGTAAGGCCGGAGGATCAACAAGAGAATACAATTTATCGAGACAAATTTCTGATGTGGTACATTTGTAAATAAGGAGGAGGTATCCAAAGAGCACACTGTTCCTTGTGCTTTTTGGCCCAATCCGCTTATATATAAATAGCTGTTTCAAAATTAAACGGTTACTTTTAAAAATGTATGTAGAGTAACATATGAAACGTCAAGTTTTTATCAAAATGTTCCAGTTTAATATGTTTATCACTGTTGTTTGTTTCTTATTTTTCATTAAACCGTGCAACAGCTGTACTAAATTAATAGATACAGATTAACACATCCGATTTTTTCCCATTACGACAGGCTCTAGTAGTTTCATTTAAAAGAACAATTTCAATATATCAAAATTCAGTCTAAGATAATAGACCTCAGTGCGAAGCCCTGCGATATAATTACAGAGGTTTGGGGGTTTATTCCCCAGAGCTTCGTGCTGAGGTCTATTGCTTTAGGCAAAATTTTAATATATTGAAATTGGTCTATTGTAGTTCCAATATAAAGAACTGATGTCACTCTACATTATTATGTTTATGTATAGATGAACATGATATAAAGGTGCTCATTTTGAATTAAAATGATATTTCTTTATTCCACTGTAAAGCTATAGGTTCATTTCAGAGTTTAGAAACATGTAGTGAGATCACGAGGATTTCACTTGTTGACATTCTTGACTTTAAGAAACCTGCATGAAGTTCGAAAATATTTCCAAATCTGGGATTATACATGCAGTTTTAAATAGATGCTTGTAACCATTGCCTTTTGCAAAGAAGGGATATCAGCGGCTCAAGTTGCAGCCGACGAAAGGGTTCAAAGCATCTTATATTCTCTTCAGTGTAAACAGGAGTGTTCCACACCCATCTGTAATTCTCAGATTGATTCCATGAAGTCTTAAAGTGTAATTTCGATCCAATTTTCGGAATTCTATGATTGTTTATTTATTATTTTTTTTAAGTCCATGTAGCAGTCACTTACCAGGGCAAGCAGCTTTTCAACCTTAGAACTAGAAGTCCGTTTTCTTCCATGGTATTTCGTGCAATTTTGCGTCCGCCATAAATCGGTCATATTCCTACCGAGCAGTAGGAGGCATAGGCCTAATGACGTCATACTCGTAAGGAAAATCTTCCCATGGCTAAAAAGGTCTACTAAAAATCACACGAACTCACGGTACTGATATCGAACAAGAATACGCTGCAAAAACGAGTCAGTTTTCTAATCTATTACAGAGCATTTTTTAAAGGCGTAATTTATCTAATTGCGATTCTATTTTTTGTATTTAAGTGAAACATATTTAGCAAATTACACGTATAACAAAATACAAAATTACAAGAACAAAGTACTCTGCTGTTGCTACTTCGATACAACAATATACATTACTTTTTTCCACCAGGTGTTACTTACACACATTAGGAAAACGAATTTAAATAAGAGTAATTAATTAATTAATTAATTCTGGCAACACACATTACCTACAATTAAATCAAGTAGGATAAAAAACGATGAAATAGAAAAAAAAAGAGGAAGAAAAAACTTAAGTCAAAGAAAAATTTAAATACAAAATTGACAAAAAAAGCAAGCAAAATAAACTTATAGCGTGGAGATTGGGGAGCAGGAACGATTTCTGATCTTAATTTAATCCAAGCAAAAGTAGCGTCTGTAAAGTTTGTGAGGAGCATATAGTCACGTGAGGAGTATTTTTTCTATTTAAATTACAAATGTTCAACTTTATATTTTTAGTTGATTCTAGTAATAAATTCAGTTAGTATAAGTGAACTGTTGTTTAGTTTACTTACATACACCTAGAATTTCTTGGTCTTTCTTCACTGAAACGGAATCTGTTCTCATGATTATCGCCAACATCTTCCCGATAGCCAACAGTGCTCTGAACGCATTGCATACGGAACATTGAACAAGAAGTTTACATGTATATTGGGTGCTTAAAGGTGCCGAAAAGCGTTTGTTTTGTATCTGGTTCAACGTTGGAACCATTCTGAGGGTTAACCAATTAATGACTTTGCATGTGAACGTTTTTGCAAATTCAGAGTCGATAAAGGTGTGATTTATAGAGTCTGGCTCACCACAGTGGATGCAGTCGCTGTCTGAATTTATCTCACATCTGAAGAGTTTTTATTTTTTTATTTTTTTATTTTTCTAATGACAATCCTATGAATAAACTATTTCAACATTTGTTTCTTTGCATGTTTTTGAAGCCATTTTAAAACCATCTGTCCAATTCTCTGTGTCTGTTGAAATATCTCTTTTCCGCCTTTCTTGGCTAGTATGAGGAGATTGGTGTTTCTTACCGAGAAGCAGGCGATGATAGTTTCTTGCCCTATACGTTTCAAAATTGATTTGACCAGTTTCGCTAAGTAAAAATGTTTCCAGTTTTCCTTGCAATTGAAGATCGAATTTTGCCCTAGGACTAGCGCTCTGTTTTTCAAACGCACAGAAATTGGTTCTTTTGTTCATAATTACAATGAAAACAAAACAACTAAGAAGCGAAAATGACTCAAAAGCGAACATTGTTTTGTTGTTTGAAGTATAATAACATAAGAAAATAGATCCACGAAGTTATCCGCGTAATCGGTTAACGAGTTTTTTAACTCCACTAACACTGTCAAACAGAGGCACGTTTCGAACGCAATACAAGCTTTTAAAACACGCATGCAAATGTTTACAGTGTTTTCCTCCATCCTAGCTGTCGCGCTTGCGACAAATTAAGAACTACCCATACTAGGGTATCTAAAAGATAGTAACGCTGCGGCCCATCTTTCAAATCGAGAAGATGAAATTTGAAAGATGTGGAAATTGTAGGGGCAGAAATTTCACTTATAAATTATGAACTAGTACGCATTAAGTCTAGAGTGTTGACAGTATGGAAAATGCGTCGATCGCTAGCCTTCGAACTATTTCCGGCTGTCGCTTGTCTCCGCTGGCGGCACCAGTGACTGCCGGAAATACCGGCGTCTGCGTTCGCAGGCTAGTCGTTGGCCGAAACTGCTAAAATTTAAGTTTAAATTCATGTTTGGATGAAAAGGAATTGATCGTAGCATATATGAAATAAGTGTGTTCTACAGTTTCAGTTTGTTTTAATTATGCTACAAGTTTTAGTAACGACGATTTCTCTTAACCTGATTAAGAATTCGACTAGGGCGGCGAGACTGCTAAGAAATGACATACTAAGTTTAAAATAAGATGTCACTATGTATCTTCCAGACTCGTGCGTCCAGATTTTTACAAACTTTAACGTACTGCATTAAAACAGGCAAGAGTTGTGAAAGTCAATCACGATCTCCTGCACATCGTATTACAGGTAAATCAGAGCAAAATTTCAGTCGAATCCACGCAAAAAGACTATATGACATCCTTGCGTTGCTCGTGGCGCAGATTTCCAAATTGTCTGCAGCAAGAAAACAACAACGACAAATTAATACATATGACGCATCGCTGCAGTAGAGTGCAATTATGGCTAAATCGGAGAATAGTGAAATATGAACTTCGACTACCGATTCTTCCGATTAAGATTGTTATGAAGGTGATGTACCAATTCTACAATTCTTCCGATTTTACGATTCTTCCGATTTAACAATTCTTCCAATTTTACGATTCTTCGGATTTTACGATTTTACCTTAAGGTTGTCATGAAGGTGATAACATAACAACTGTACATGAAAACCACGAATATACCTCGTTCTTTCACCTACTACAGAAAATACTGCAGAAAATCGTAAAATAGGAAGAATCGTAGAATCGTTAGAATCGGAGGAATCGTAGTATAGGTACATCACTTTCATAAATCTT
>JAEMPF020007356.1:12500-14068 GCA_022496165.2 Catalaphyllia jardinei | reverse complement strand
TTTGTTACTGTTCCATATATGCCATATTCATATTTGTAATTGGTGCCTCATTTACATGATCCATCAAGCATATGATTATGTCACCCTGAGTTTGTGGCCTCGTTTAACATTCTTCGAGCTAAAAATCGATCTATTATATTGAAATCAAGTTGGTGGGGACTAGAAAAGAGTGATTTTCCATGGGAACGGAATTTTTTATAGTCTTGGTTGTGTTTCCTGTAGAACTATTGGCCTACCAAGTTTCAATGGTCTGCCCTGCAAATTAGCCAAGATATTTTCATTTATATACTTGATATAATATTCGGTTGAGCGCATGACGTCATTAGTCATCTCATTCGGATATTTTACACATTTTTAACTTAAAGGAAACGTTTAATTGTATGAAATATTGTATTATGAGGTATCAGTTTCAAGCAAAAAAGGGTGTGCCTATCACTTATATTTGCTCTTAAATTTCCCGCGCGCCGCCCCCTTGGATTACATGACGTCATATGGTTGTCCAATTGTTACACACAAAAGATGCTCTGCTTCCTAACAATAGCGGCAACAACATGAGGTCACAAAATCCAAAATGGCGGTACATGGGAAATTTAAAAGCGAAAATAGGCGATAACCTTAACTGAATTTTTGTTACTCTTGAACGATATTTTGACCTTGTCAAGTAAAATTTGAGATTTAGTGATTACTTCAAGCAATTCAACGCCAACTTGTTGTAAGAGTAGAGGTTCACACTGAATATCTTCAGAACTAATGCAGGTATTTGCAAATGGTAAAAGGCGTCTTCATTCTTGCACAGAAGGTGTCCACCTAAAAATTCAACAGGTAAAAATTTCATCACAGTACCACTTAAAAAGTTCCGCAGTAGTCGAAAAACGCAAGTTTCGAAAACGTCTGTTCAGCATCGTAGTTTTCTCTCGAAATTTCTCCTTTGGAAACTCCTACGAGAATACAAGCTAAGTGACCTATTTTAAACTTCCCGCGGGAATATTAACAAAGCGAGAGTAATTGTTTACAAGCATTATTATTGTTATTTAAATGTTGAAAAGGTTAAACAAAAGAACTCTTTGGATGACTTCACAGCTGATATCTTTGCTATATGCCAAGATCCGCCTTCTCAAACGATCGTCCACCAGCGATTATTGGCATTTCAAATATGATCGCTGCGATCGCTTCAAAACTGTTCAGAAATCACACTCAAGCGATGGTTGTAGCAGTCGGAAGTATCGTTCAACTTTTTCTCTACCGATCGGACGATCGGAGCATCACTTTTAACATTAAATATTTTAGAGTATCGATTTTACGATCTCCTTTTCAGCCGATGTTTTTAAAATCGCTTAATTCTTCTCCTCTTTTTGGAAGCAAGAAAGACTAAGAGTATTTAGTTAAGTCATCAAAAACCACCAGGCAGAGTATAACAGCGCGAGTAAAATTGAGTGACCCTCGCATGAGTCGCGTCACACTCACTGCCCACAGTTAACCTAAGCGATTACGCCGTCAAAAACCTTATATTTCAATGGAAAATAATTACACGAAAATGCTCCAGCTGAAAAGATTAGAAATGAACAAAT
>JAEMPF020007356.1:0-5000 GCA_022496165.2 Catalaphyllia jardinei | reverse complement strand
AAGCTTATATGCAGAACAGCAAAAAAAAAAGGACTGATGTAAATGACCGAACGTAATAAAAAAACAAATTCGCTTTCCCATTCAGCAACAAGCGGACAAAAAGCCTACATAAGCTAAAATACAATACGGGGAATTCGTATTTAAATCACAAAGTTTAAATCTTTTCGCTTGTCCATGACGGCACTTCGCGCTGTGCAAAGACAAATTCGGACTCTATTGACTTGCGCTGTTTATAGAAATGTTGAATGTTCCTCCTTGAATGTTCGCCCTTGAAACAGAGATAAGACTTGCTGAGGTGACTGTTAGCTGAAGCTGAAGTGCTAACGATCAAGAAGCCATTTGAGTGCTTTGCTCTGATTGGCTAAGCGATTCTACTCTGGGCGATGATTGGTTATATTTTCAAATGTCAAGAATGCTATACACGAAGTTGATTAGACGTATAGCTTTTTCATAAGTGAAAATATAGCACATATAGAATTCTATTTGCAGGGTTTATTACCAAAAGTTGACGCGATATATACAATAAAAAATCATACGTCTCGCACTGTTTAGTGATTATAGTGATGACAGACCATCTGGGATCTACAATTAAAATTCAAAGAATCATGTGCCTTAAAACGTTTATCGAAAATACCACAGTCCATGGAAGTTAATCCTCTCGCACCATCTTAAAAATTACGGGGATAAATTCCTTCTTCATTGCAATTATGATGTCGCTGACCTACCTAAATCAGAGTATGAAGAATCCCTCGAGCATTTGTTCTTATACAGACGATTCAGCAGAAACTTTTGGATGCAACTTGTTTCCTGGTTAAATGACTTAAATAATAAAAAATCATTGAGCTAGAGGAGAGCGAGAGCATGTTGGGTTGTACGAACGAAAGTCTGCATTGTTTTTTTTTTCTAAATCACATCCTTATCATTGGTAAGCAAGTAATTTATTCAAGTCAACTAAGCAAACCTAAACCTCTATTTTCTCGATTCATCGCCAAACTGAAACATATAGAACGCATTGAACATTATATCGCTAAGAAGAGAGATAGCTAGGTGTAGTTTTCATGAAAAGAAATGGAAAATCATAAGAAAACAATGTTTAAATTCAATAAGTTATCATGTAGTAGTTATACTTTATTAAATCTGTAGTGGAATACGTAGGTTGTAGTTAATTCTGTAACTAGGTTGAGTAATTTGTGTAATTTGTGGTGTAACAGTAGTGTACGTACAAGTTCTGTAAAAAGTAAAGGTAAAAAAAAAACTCTATCGCAACTTGGGACTTATTTTACGCCGCGACCGTTTGATTGAAAGCATTTGAAATGTGCAATGACTTTCAAGTATTCCCAAAGCTAAACCTGTTGACCAATCACAACCGACTATTTCTACACATGAAAATTATGATGCCGTTTGTTGATAAACTGGGCATTACAAGTACATGTCGCGAAAAACAATAGCTATTCTGGGCGATGACAAAAATTGAAGTAAGGCTTATTTATTGGTGCACGTATCAGTCAGGCAGTGAAAACGTTTGCTTGACTTGAGCAACGTTTGTAGAAAACTACACTGAAGCGGAAGAGAACAATTCTCACCTGTGCGGGTTTGTACGAAATGTATTTGACGACTGGTTGGCAGGAAAGAAAATTGCCAGGATTTGATAAAAACAAGTAATTGCCTGATTATACTTTCTGCTGCTCCAAATAATTGATTAAATAATAAATTACATAAACAGATTTATTATATGACTGAGAGAACTATTTCATTAGTTGGCTGATAACAGCCCAGTTTGTCCTTAATTTTTCGTTTGCTGTTCGAAATCTTCTCAGTTTTAATCAATACATTATTAATCGTATAAAAGATCAAGCAAATAGGTAATAAAGTAACACAACTCCTCCGCCACCAGCTTTCGAAAAATATCAAAAGGTTCCCAGTCAAATCATGTTACTTATTTCGAACCTTTTGCAAGGAACCGTCTCCTGTAATCGACCGACTGGGCGCTTATCGGAGGCTCAAGTGTATGTTTATTGAACACTTCCCTAATAGGGCTTTGATTTTCAGGAAATGATTCATTTTGCAAAATTAAATTAATCCGGCAGTCAGGAATTCTCAGGCCTTGTGCATGCATATCGCAAAAGTTCCAAATTATTTGTTAGAAATAAAGCATTCTGTGAACATTGAGGGATAGTTTGCGTTGTTTAATCTTAAACCATGATTTACTAGCAGAAGAGAAGTAGACAAGTTTTCAATTGAGTGTCGTAAAACAAAACTAAGCCATATGTAACTGCCTGATATCTTTTAGCTCAGTTGAAAACTATTCTAAAATTCTATTGAAGTTATAAATCAGTATATACTAACAAATGTTTACGTATCTCAAAATCATATTTAAATGTAATCGTTATCATATTCTGTTGTAATTAGTATATGAAATTGCATGGGGCCGAGGGCAATTAAGGATCAATTTCTAGAGTATTTTCCAAGTTTTCTCAAAATTGCCAGAGTTACTAGGCAATTTGGAAAACTTTAAATATAAAAGAAATTAATCTTCAATTGCCCGAGAGCACTTGCGATTACTTGTTTATCACATAACGGGCAAAATGTTTGTACAAAGGAAAACTTTCAAGGTCTGCTGGCCGTCGCGTAAACAGGTTTGCCGGTTGTCATTATTTAACAGGCTAGCAGTAGCACGGGGAAAGACTACTATAATAGTAAGCAAAACACAGCAACTTGCTTCAATTCACTCAAATTTTCCAATTTAAGCGAAACCGGTGCGATACTCTACCAACTGAGCTATGAAGCCACACATTGGGAGCAAGGTCAATTTATTGAGTTGGATCAATAAATTGACCTTGCTCCCAATGTGTGGCTTCATAGCTCAGTTGGTAGAGCATCGCACCGGTATCGCTTGAATTGGAAAATTTACTGCGATGTTTATATTTCACTTGCATCTTTCGTAAGGCGCTGAACGTGCCAGATTCGAATTTGTTTTGCCGAGACACCGGTTCGGTACGAGGCCGCTCATTTTTTTTTTCCCGTTCTGTTCCTTTAGTTCTTTGAAAAATCAAGATATCTATTTAAAGAAATTGCGTATAGAGCTGGAATCTGCGGAGATTTTCTTATACAGGCTATTGTCACGAAAACACACTACACGTGAGTTTTGATCGAGCGTCAAACCAGAGAGAAGTGATGCACTACAGCTCTTTCGACTAATATCTTAAGCATTGTTGTACCTTGTAGCCCGCCTGGTGGTTGAGAGGTATAAAGCCTTGATAAACCCGTAAGTCACCAACACGTTTTAAAGACGCAAAATGTGTTCTCTAACTTCCAACGCAACTGATATAAGCGGCAAGTTATCAGCGTTTGAAGTTAGGACGATCCAGGTCGATCCTTCTTAAAATTACACATCAATTTGTTTTCCTTGCCCTAACACTGCGCTAACTCTAACGCGTCCTGACCCCAAGCAATAACCCTAACCCTGAATGTTAACTGTATCCCTAACCCTAAATTTTAACTGTGACCCTGACCTTGTTCCGTAACCCTAACATTCAACGGTAACCGTAGTTTCGGGCGGTAATCTCTAACCCTAACTGTAATAAAACTGGGAACTCTTAACCCTTAAGGGTTTAAGTCCTTGTGGTTGCGTGATAATGTGAAATCAAAATTTTAACTGTCTGTAAATGACCTGATATCAACATTGTCTAGCTTGTGTATTGCGTGAAATTAAAGTCTTTGCGGTCGCACGTTAACGTGGAATCAAAATTGTAACGGTTTTAACCTGAAATTAACATTTTTTAAGGTTACATGTTGCGAAAGATCAATAATTTGCTGGATCTGAATTGAAATTACCGTTTTGGCGGTCACGTGCTGACGTGACAGCAAATACATATATCTTATTAGACGTTTTGTTGTGTAGTATCGCTGAGTATTTTTACGAGTTGTGCCGTATTTTGGCGAGCCCGTAGGGCGAGTCAAAATACAAACAACGGTAAAAATTCTCAGCGATACTACACAACAAAACGTCTAATAAGAGAGTTATTATCCAACAAGCCAAATTGTTATGTCCATGCAGGCGAATTTCGCGGATATTTATTTACAAGGAATGCGTGATGGAAGTGTGCGAAGCGAATTGGAAAATTGGCGCGAGAAATCCAGCCAACTGATTGGACAACAGCAGGAAACCTGTCTAACCGGTCCTCCGGAGTACCAATACCGCGTGATATTTGTACTCGTTTTGGGCATTATTTGTACTCTACGAAGTGCAGTTGAATAATAAAGGGTTTTTTGCATACGTAATATCTCAAACACGATGCAAACTTCAGGGAAAAAATGAACATTGTTTGACACACGTAAACAAAACTGCATGCGAAATCATTTGGAGCGTTTTTGACAAAGTTCACTTTTGAGTAAAAAACCTAACGCCCTTTTTCCATCGAAGCCTTCAATTATTAGATTCAGTTTTGTGATATCCAGAATAATCAAGGTCTCGGTAAGGGATATCAGCCTCAGCCTTCGGCTTCGGCTGATAACCCCTGCCTCGAAAAAACGTTCCTGCACGCTGGCTCTTTTTGGTTGGATGAAGAGGCTTATAAATCCTAAGTACTTCATGTAACCATTATTATAGTGTATTAAATACACTTTATTATTCAAATTTCATACACAACAACAACAATTTTGAGTTATAAATGGAAGGGTCAAGTGACAATATAACTCGAAATTTTCATTTGCGATATTGAAATTTCTCGTGCAGGTAAATCCCGATAATTCACGAGCAATGAGTGCGTTAACCTGTAAATAATACACTATGTTCTAAATACACTATAAAAAAGATACATGAAGTACTTACCTTAGAAACTATAGATTAACCGCTTGACGCAGGCTTATAAACGTTAATTATACACGTAAGTAATGATTCTGACGTATGCAAATTAATTGCGCAGCTGATTCGGTGCGGCACGCTTAAAAAAGCAAGCTGAAAAAACCTCGCTAAAGAACGAAAAAGGTTATCTGGAAAT
>JAEMPF020007355.1:12500-14068 GCA_022496165.2 Catalaphyllia jardinei | reverse complement strand
TTTGTTACTGTTCCATATATGCCATATTCATATTTGTAATTGGTGCCACATTTACATGATCCATCAAGCATATGATTATGTCACCCTGAGTTTGTGGCCTCGTTTAACATTCTTCGAGCTAAAAATCGATCTATTATATTGAAATCAAGTTGGTGGGGACTAGAAAAGAGTGATTTTCCATGGGAACGGAATTTTTTATAGTCTTGGTTGTGTTTCCTGTAGAACTATTGGCCTACCAAGTTTCAATGGTCTGCCCTGTAAATTAGCCAAGATATTTTCATTTATATACTTGATATAATATTCGGTTGAGCGCATGACGTCATTAGTCATCTCATTCGGATATTTTACACATTTTTAACTTAAAGGAAACGTTTAATTGTATGAAATATTGTATTATGAGGTATCAGTTTCAAGCAAAAAAGGGTGTGCCTATCACTTATATTTGCTCTTAAATTTCCCGCGCGCCGCCCCCTTGGATTACATGACGTCATATGGTTGTCCAATTGTTACACACAAAAGATGCTCTGCTTCCTAACAATAGCGGCAACAACATGAGGTCACAAAATCCAAAATGGCGGTACATGGGAAATTTAAAAGCGAAAATAGGCGATAACCTTAACTGAATTTTTGTTACTCTTGAACGATATTTTGACCTTGTCAAGTAAAATTTGAGATTTAGTGATTACTTCAAGCAATTCAACGCCAACTTGTTGTAAGAGTAGAGGTTCACACTGAATATCTTCAGAACTAATGCAGGTATTTGCAAATGGTAAAAGGCGTCTTCATTCTTGCACAGAAGGTGTCCACCTAAAAATTCAACAGGTAAAAATTTCATCACAGTACCACTTAAAAAGTTCCGCAGTAGTCGAAAAACGCAAGTTTCGAAAACGTCTGTTCAGCATCGTAGTTTTCTCTCGAAATTTCTCCTTTGGAAACTCCTACGAGAATACAAGCTAAGTGACCTATTTTAAACTTCCCGCGGGAATATTAACAAAGCGAGAGTAATTGTTTACAAGCATTATTATTGTTATTTAAATGTTGAAAAGGTTAAACAAAAGAACTCTTTGGATGACTTCACAGCTGATATCTTTGCTATATGCCAAGATCCGCCTTCTCAAACGATCGTCCACCAGCGATTATTGGCATTTCAAATATGATCGCTGCGATCGCTTCAAAACTGTTCAGAAATCACACTCAAGCGATGGTTGTAGCAGTCGGAAGTATCGTTCAACTTTTTCTCTACCGATCGGACGATCGGAGCATCACTTTTAACATTAAATATTTTAGAGTATCGATTTTACGATCTCCTTTTCAGCCGATGTTTTTAAAATCGCTTAATTCTTCTCCTCTTTTTGGAAGCAAGAAAGACTAAGAGTATTTAGTTAAGTCATCAAAAACCACCAGGCAGAGTATAACAGCGCGAGTAAAATTGAGTGACCCTCGCATGAGTCGCGTCACACTCACTGCCCACAGTTAACCTAAGCGATTACGCCGTCAAAAACCTTATATTTCAATGGAAAATAATTACACGAAAATGCTCCAGCTGAAAAGATTAGAAATGAACAAAT
>JAEMPF020007355.1:0-5000 GCA_022496165.2 Catalaphyllia jardinei | reverse complement strand
AAGCTTATATGCAGAACAGCAAAAAAAAAAGGACTGATGTAAATGACCGAACGTAATAAAAAAACAAATTCGCTTTCCCATTCAGCAACAAGCGGACAAAAAGCCTACATAAGCTAAAATACAATACGGGGAATTCGTATTTAAATCACAAAGTTTAAATCTTTTCGCTTGTCCATGACGGCACTTCGCGCTGTGCAAAGACAAATTCGGACTCTATTGACTTGCGCTGTTTATAGAAATGTTGAATGTTCCTCCTTGAATGTTCGCCCTTGAAACAGAGATAAGACTTGCTGAGGTGACTGTTAGCTGAAGCTGAAGTGCTAACGATCAAGAAGCCATTTGAGTGCTTTGCTCTGATTGGCTAAGCGATTCTACTCTGGGCGATGATTGGTTATATTTTCAAATGTCAAGAATGCTATACAC
Organism: Catalaphyllia jardinei; assembly: GCA_022496165.2. Classification (NCBI taxonomy): domain Eukaryota; kingdom Metazoa; phylum Cnidaria; class Anthozoa; order Scleractinia; family Caryophylliidae; genus Catalaphyllia; species Catalaphyllia jardinei. The sequence goes on along the minus strand of JAEMPF020007355.1, from coordinate 4,577 downwards.
GAAGTTGATTAGACGTATAGCTTTTTCATAAGTGAAAATATAGCACATATAGAATTCTATTTGCAGGGTTTATTACCAAAAGTTGACGCGATATATACAATAAAAAATCATACGTCTCGCACTGTTTAGTGATTATAGTGATGACAGACCATCTGGGATCTACAATTAAAATTCAAAGAATCATGTGCCTTAAAACGTTTATCGAAAATACCACAGTCCATGGAAGTTAATCCTCTCGCACCATCTTAAAAATTACGGGGATAAATTCCTTCTTCATTGCAATTATGATGTCGCTGACCTACCTAAATCAGAGTATGAAGAATCCCTCGAGCATTTGTTCTTATACAGACGATTCAGCAGAAACTTTTGGATGCAACTTGTTTCCTGGTTAAATGACTTAAATAATAAAAAATCATTGAGCTAGAGGAGAGCGAGAGCATGTTGGGTTGTACGAACGAAAGTCTGCATTGTTTTTTTTTTCTAAATCACATCCTTATCATTGGTAAGCAAGTAATTTATTCAAGTCAACTAAGCAAACCTAAACCTCTATTTTCTCGATTCATCGCCAAACTGAAACATATAGAACGCATTGAACATTATATCGCTAAGAAGAGAGATAGCTAGGTGTAGTTTTCATGAAAAGAAATGGAAAATCATAAGAAAACAATGTTTAAATTCAATAAGTTATCATGTAGTAGTTATACTTTATTAAATCTGTAGTGGAATACGTAGGTTGTAGTTAATTCTGTAACTAGGTTGAGTAATTTGTGTAATTTGTGGTGTAACAGTAGTGTACGTACAAGTTCTGTAAAAAGTAAAGGTAAAAAAAAAACTCTATCGCAACTTGGGACTTATTTTACGCCGCGACCGTTTGATTGAAAGCATTTGAAATGTGCAATGACTTTCAAGTATTCCCAAAGCTAAACCTGTTGACCAATCACAACCGACTATTTCTACACATGAAAATTATGATGCCGTTTGTTGATAAACTGGGCATTACAAGTACATGTCGCGAAAAACAATAGCTATTCTGGGCGATGACAAAAATTGAAGTAAGGCTTATTTATTGGTGCACGTATCAGTCAGGCAGTGAAAACGTTTGCTTGACTTGAGCAACGTTTGTAGAAAACTACACTGAAGCGGAAGAGAACAATTCTCACCTGTGCGGGTTTGTACGAAATGTATTTGACGACTGGTTGGCAGGAAAGAAAATTGCCAGGATTTGATAAAAACAAGTAATTGCCTGATTATACTTTCTGCTGCTCCAAATAATTGATTAAATAATAAATTACATAAACAGATTTATTATATGACTGAGAGAACTATTTCATTAGTTGGCTGATAACAGCCCAGTTTGTCCTTAATTTTTCGTTTGCTGTTCGAAATCTTCTCAGTTTTAATCAATACATTATTAATCGTATAAAAGATCAAGCAAATAGGTAATAAAGTAACACAACTCCTCCGCCACCAGCTTTCGAAAAATATCAAAAGGTTCCCAGTCAAATCATGTTACTTATTTCGAACCTTTTGCAAGGAACCGTCTCCTGTAATCGACCGACTGGGCGCTTATCGGAGGCTCAAGTGTATGTTTATTGAACACTTCCCTAATAGGGCTTTGATTTTCAGGAAATGATTCATTTTGCAAAATTAAATTAATCCGGCAGTCAGGAATTCTCAGGCCTTGTGCATGCATATCGCAAAAGTTCCAAATTATTTGTTAGAAATAAAGCATTCTGTGAACATTGAGGGATAGTTTGCGTTGTTTAATCTTAAACCATGATTTACTAGCAGAAGAGAAGTAGACAAGTTTTCAATTGAGTGTCGTAAAACAAAACTAAGCCATATGTAACTGCCTGATATCTTTTAGCTCAGTTGAAAACTATTCTAAAATTCTATTGAAGTTATAAATCAGTATATACTAACAAATGTTTACGTATCTCAAAATCATATTTAAATGTAATCGTTATCATATTCTGTTGTAATTAGTATATGAAATTGCATGGGGCCGAGGGCAATTAAGGATCAATTTCTAGAGTATTTTCCAAGTTTTCTCAAAATTGCCAGAGTTACTAGGCAATTTGGAAAACTTTAAATATAAAAGAAATTAATCTTCAATTGCCCGAGAGCACTTGCGATTACTTGTTTATCACATAACGGGCAAAATGTTTGTACAAAGGAAAACTTTCAAGGTCTGCTGGCCGTCGCGTAAACAGGTTTGCCGGTTGTCATTATTTAACAGGCTAGCAGTAGCACGGGGAAAGACTACTATAATAGTAAGCAAAACACAGCAACTTGCTTCAATTCACTCAAATTTTCCAATTTAAGCGAAACCGGTGCGATACTCTACCAACTGAGCTATGAAGCCACACATTGGGAGCAAGGTCAATTTATTGAGTTGGATCAATAAATTGACCTTGCTCCCAATGTGTGGCTTCATAGCTCAGTTGGTAGAGCATCGCACCGGTATCGCTTGAATTGGAAAATTTACTGCGATGTTTATATTTCACTTGCATCTTTCGTAAGGCGCTGAACGTGCCAGATTCGAATTTGTTTTGCCGAGACACCGGTTCGGTACGAGGCCGCTCATTTTTTTTTTCCCGTTCTGTTCCTTTAGTTCTTTGAAAAATCAAGATATCTATTTAAAGAAATTGCGTATAGAGCTGGAATCTGCGGAGATTTTCTTATACAGGCTATTGTCACGAAAACACACTACACGTGAGTTTTGATCGAGCGTCAAACCAGAGAGAAGTGATGCACTACAGCTCTTTCGACTAATATCTTAAGCATTGTTGTACCTTGTAGCCCGCCTGGTGGTTGAGAGGTATAAAGCCTTGATAAACCCGTAAGTCACCAACACGTTTTAAAGACGCAAAATGTGTTCTCTAACTTCCAACGCAACTGATATAAGCGGCAAGTTATCAGCGTTTGAAGTTAGGACGATCCAGGTCGATCCTTCTTAAAATTACACATCAATTTGTTTTCCTTGCCCTAACACTGCGCTAACTCTAACGCGTCCTGACCCCAAGCAATAACCCTAACCCTGAATGTTAACTGTATCCCTAACCCTAAATTTTAACTGTGACCCTGACCTTGTTCCGTAACCCTAACATTCAACGGTAACCGTAGTTTCGGGCGGTAATCTCTAACCCTAACTGTAATAAAACTGGGAACTCTTAACCCTTAAGGGTTTAAGTCCTTGTGGTTGCGTGATAATGTGAAATCAAAATTTTAACTGTCTGTAAATGACCTGATATCAACATTGTCTAGCTTGTGTATTGCGTGAAATTAAAGTCTTTGCGGTCGCACGTTAACGTGGAATCAAAATTGTAACGGTTTTAACCTGAAATTAACATTTTTTAAGGTTACATGTTGCGAAAGATCAATAATTTGCTGGATCTGAATTGAAATTACCGTTTTGGCGGTCACGTGCTGACGTGACAGCAAATACATATATCTTATTAGACGTTTTGTTGTGTAGTATCGCTGAGTATTTTTACGAGTTGTGCCGTATTTTGGCGAGCCCGTAGGGCGAGTCAAAATACAAACAACGGTAAAAATTCTCAGCGATACTACACAACAAAACGTCTAATAAGAGAGTTATTATCCAACAAGCCAAATTGTTATGTCCATGCAGGCGAATTTCGCGGATATTTATTTACAAGGAATGCGTGATGGAAGTGTGCGAAGCGAATTGGAAAATTGGCGCGAGAAATCCAGCCAACTGATTGGACAACAGCAGGAAACCTGTCTAACCGGTCCTCCGGAGTACCAATACCGCGTGATATTTGTACTCGTTTTGGGCATTATTTGTACTCTACGAAGTGCAGTTGAATAATAAAGGGTTTTTTGCATACGTAATATCTCAAACACGATGCAAACTTCAGGGAAAAAATGAACATTGTTTGACACACGTAAACAAAACTGCATGCGAAATCATTTGGAGCGTTTTTGACAAAGTTCACTTTTGAGTAAAAAACCTAACGCCCTTTTTCCATCGAAGCCTTCAATTATTAGATTCAGTTTTGTGATATCCAGAATAATCAAGGTCTCGGTAAGGGATATCAGCCTCAGCCTTCGGCTTCGGCTGATAACCCCTGCCTCGAAAAAACGTTCCTGCACGCTGGCTCTTTTTGGTTGGATGAAGAGGCTTATAAATCCTAAGTACTACATGTATCCATTATTATAGTGTATTAAATACACTTTATTATTCAAATTTCATACACAACAACAACAATTTTGAGTTATAAATGGAAGGGTCAAGTGACAATATAACTCGAAATTTTCATTTGCGATATTGAAATTTCTCGTGCAGGTAAATCCCGATAATTCACGAGCAATGAGTGCGTTAACCTGTAAATAATACACTATGTTCTAAATACACTATAAAAAAGATACATGAAGTACTTACCTTAGAAACTATAGATTAACCGCTTGACGCAGGCTTATAAACGTTAATTATACACGTAAGTAATGATTCTGACGTATGCAAATTAATTGCGCAGCTGATTCGGTGCGGCACGCTTAAAAAAGCAAGCTGAAAAAACCTCGCTAAAGAACGAAAAAGGTTATCTGGAAAT
>JAEMPF020007354.1:0-14076 GCA_022496165.2 Catalaphyllia jardinei | reverse complement strand
TCAAGAAATACATACTATCAAACCTTAAACCCATCGCCAGAAATGGCTTTTTTACGGAGATCGTTAACAATCGGTGAGAGTTTTTTCAGCCAGCTTATTCAGTCTATAAGGGGTTATTAACTATCCGCTCGAAAGGGGAGATTTCCAGTGAGCGCTACTAAATAGACCACAGACTTCACATCGTATACTGTAAAAATTCTTTATTCGCGTCAAGTGAGCTTACCAGGGGGAGGAGACTATTGTGATCTGACCCTGCGGCTGTAGCGCTTAATTTTAGGCTGCCTTCCTTCTAGATATATACAAAACGTGACAGACATCCGAACAACAATGCTGCCCAATGTTGACATTGGAGTTGGCATTGTTTAAAAAGATGTACGAATCGAACGAACGCATAATGGCTTTTTGACTCCAAAAATTATATTGAGCCAAACTGTGTCAGCTTTTGAACAAAATATGACCTGTCCAAGATGTAACAAGTTTTGCGCCAAATTAAATGCACAATTTTTTTTGAGGCGGGGGTGTACCTGAATTTAAGTGAGGTATTATGAAGTTTAAAGGGGGAACACCACCAGACAGTCGATTGCCCCCGCAAGGGGACCCTAGGTTGGTGGACAATTGTTTGGTGCTTTGACGAAATTCGAGGTGTTTGGGTGGCCGATCAATGAAACAGTGTCAGCACTGACTTGAATGTTTGATATATCTTCTTAATTAAATCGAAACAAAAACTATGGAGTAACCGGAGAAGTAAAATCGTTAAAAGCTATGGTAATTTAGAAACCTCCTTCACTTGTTTTACTAGCATGATAAATTATTGATGACTTTGTAAAAGTAATTTCCACATTCATCAAATCCTGCAATAATTTCATTTATTTGAACTTTAACTCAATGACAAAATGTACGTTATTTGTTAACCGATATTTAAGAAATAGAAAACATGTACCGTGTTTCTATCGAGTTATATAAACACGAGTGGAAGTTTGGGAGAACGAGAAATGCTGTGGGAATACGAGCCACAGGCGAGAGTTTTCACAGTTTTTTCGAATTCTCCCAAACTTTCACGAGTGTTTATATAACTCGATAGAAACACGATAGAAAACACCGCGACGAGAAAAAGGAAAACAACTTGTTAACTTTGATTATAAAAATGTAAATTCTCTTTGCTCACGTCATCACTACGTCAACAGCGTGCGCTAGTTCTGTGTTTTCATCGAGTTATATAAAGTCTCACAGGAGTTCCATTGTTTCAGCTATTGTTTAGTTAAACAAAGAACTGCATGCATAATAAATGTATGAGGTTATACGGAAATCTTGCCCGTATACGACTCTTTTAATGACCTGTTTGAGAAAGCGTTGCTGACAAAGGATTCAGTGCGGCGTTTAAACCTAAAACACAATAGAGGTTTTGCACGGACGCCATGTTGGTTGCATGGCAGGGACAATAGATGCTTTCTCTGATGGGAAAAAGTTTTCTTTCTTATGCAAAATATTTTCATTGTTCCAGCCTTGCAAAACCTTTATTGGTGACCGGACCAGCCTTATCAGCCTTACCTCGTTAATTAATATACACAAATCTAAGACTGAATTCATGACCACAAAATGAATATTTTACTCACTCGCAGCCCAACGTAAAATACTTTTTTAACCATGCGCCGTCGAAAATAAATATGTTTGCACCGCCGTGAAATATCTTCTATTTCCATTGGTTTCTTTTTGGCACGTATCTAGTATACTATTTATATCTTTCATCACAGTTAATAGAGGGGAATGGTTATGAAACCCGACAAAGTTCTTTGTTGTGGGTTTTTGTTCGCCTTTTTGGCCTTGACTGTGCACAAACACAATAGTTGTTTACTCAGTACTGAGGAACTAATCAATAGAAACGTGTTGGTTACGTAACTCATGCATAGTGTATGAGCGCAAAACAAAAGATTGTGCACGGTCGTGGACTCTTCTAACCTAAATCTTGGCATCTTTGTTTTCCCCTTACAAAAGTAACTAGATGAAGATTATCAGTATCATAGATAATTTTGCCTGCACTCTTAATAACAAGATGTCGAATTAATGAATGAGCGCCATTAATGATGGTAGTTCGGGTATCAGCGTTATCTCCACCATTAGTTTTAAGATCTAATTTAAATCGCGCTTCAAAATAAGCATCATACCAATCAAAAAAAGAACTTCGATCATTGATTGTGAATTTATAACCATTTTTTTGTTGCTCTGCACCGTTTGCTGGAGCTCCTATATTACTTTCAAGTAGAAATCGTACTTCTTCATTTCTTTGAACATTCTCTGCTGAGCGAAAAGCCATTATATATTTTAAAAATATTATTTTTTTTAAGATTGTGCTATGAGATTAATAATTAATGTGTCAACTTCATTTTGAGACATTTTAGCTCCAGCAGTTCTACCATTTTTAGCTGTACCTGTGATGGCTCTATCTTGCGTTAGCCTTCTTCTTATAAGATCACCTGATTTTTCAATAGCTTTTCGGACACCTTTTTCGTCACCTTATAACTTCTTACTTGCTACCAACTTTACTTGCCGCTGTACTAAGAGCTGCTTTTACGGGGTTTCATAATATTGTCGACGATCAGACCATTGCCTCTGTGTTCATACACATATCTACCCAAAGATGGGTGATAAATCTTTTTGACTTCTCGTGATTTCATATAATTATTAGTAGGTATTTTTTTAATATCAATGAACATGCAGTGTCTGCATTATTTAGATAAACAGGTCTCCTTAATCCATCAGTAATATAGATACGTATACTAGAAATACTTTATTTTATTTTATTAACCGGGTTAAAAACAACACGACGAGGTTCTAAAACAAAACCATATGATGCTCTTAAAGTTGAAGTACCAAAACTGTAAATAATATCAGATTCTTGACCATCAACTAATGAAGTATTTGTTAAATCACAATGAATATGTAAAACATCAGTATCTTGACTTAGATTAGGTACTCTAACACCAATATTCCTCTCATCCCTTAAAATCCCCTTATCATAGCCAATCAGTCCATTAAAATCAGATTTAGTTAAATGAAGCTGATAGTTTGTCTCTAAAGTGATAATAACCCTAAAAGTTGGATCATCAAAAGTCAGTGTAATAGGATAGTCTTCATTACCCTCACCATCAATGATTTTGGTCTCCTCTTTAATATATTCGTCTAAATCTTCATATGTCCAAACACCTTGAGCAAAATCAATATCTGTCCATGTATTACTATTATCTTTACTAAACGCTATTTTCTGATTATTGTATCCTGCATTGACATTAGACCATGATAAAAACATTGAGATAATTCGGTTAAAACCAATATAGTAGCTAGCACTATTATCTAGTATCATTGTTGGTGTAAACCTTGTAGTAAAATCACCTGGTCGATTGCCTGGTTCATTTCTTACAGAAAAACTACTTAGCGTTATTTCTCTTTCCATTATATTATAAATTAAAATATTTTTAAACTAATTTTCCGTATTGACCTTTATTGATATGGCCCTTACATAGGAGGGCATCTAAGATAGCTACACCCATGTTTCTGATCTGGAGACTAGTATTGCCTGCTTCCATTTCAGCAATAACCAGAGTTAATTTTTGCAGCATTTCTTTTGCGTCATTAAAAAAAATAGGCTCCTCTTCCTGTCTTTTTTCGGAGACCATAACCTTTGATTGTTTTACTTTTAAATTTATAATGGTTAATATAATAATTAATCTCTTTTCGCAATCTATCAGACCGCTGATGAGCAGAATGTTTTAAACCTATACTGATTTTACCTTGATTGTATTTTCTTGTTGCATTTGATTTCAAAGCAATTACTTGTTTTCTTCTTGTCTCAGCGTCTTTTATGATTTTTTGAAGATAAATTCTCTTTTTTTGCTCATTCATCTCAGGTTCGGCCAGTCTCATTTCAACATCATTATAATTAGGAAGTTCTAATTCATCTAAAACCTTATTGGCTTCGCTTTCATCTTCACCTTCATCTTCATCTTCACCTTCATCTTCTGGTGGAGCTTCAATTGCTAAAGAATCTTTTTCTTCATACGGAGGAGGAAGATCAGTAGGAGGATCACCAATTTGCCAAAAACTAGGATCCATTTCATATTTTGGTGCTTCTTTTGGCATTTTAGCTATTTGTTTTTCTGTTTGAGGAGCTACATAGTCTTCTAGATTTAACAATCCTTGTACATCCATATCTTCATAGGGATCTACATCAGGTGCATAATCAATTCTACCTTCTCTATTCATTCGTGGTATTTGAAATCTTACTCTCCTTTTCGGCTTAGTCTGTTCTGCTATTTGATCAAGACGATCGAGCCTAAATATCTTTGCAATTGCTGCATCAGTTGTTTTTGATCTTATCTTTTCTTCTGTTATTTCATCAAATAGATATTTCTTCATCTCACCTACAGCAGTCTTACTCTTAGCTAATTCTTCCATTTTGAAAGACTCATATATTAATTAAGTTTAATTTTTTTATAAATTATATTATAATTATATTATAATTATGTAATATTTTAAACTGAGTAAAAGATTTTAGTAATTATAAATATAGATGAAAATTTCTAATTATAATTCAGTTTCCGGGAGCAGCAGCAAATACAAACAACTACGGCCTTATATGCCTTCAAATACTTTTAGAATGTTAATTTGTGGACCAACTGGTTGCGGTAAAACTAACACTCTGATGCATATGCTCTACAATCTTCTCTACTTTGATAAAATTTACTTATTTTCTAAAAATCTCCAACAACCAAAGTATCAGCAAATAATGGAAAGATTTGAGCCATCTCAGAGCCCATCTCAGATGAAGGCGGTTAGGATGTCATTGAAGCCAGCAATGATGAAATATTGTCTATAAGTCAACTAGATGGCGACAACCAAAAAATAGTTATCTTTGATGACTTCGTTTGTGAAAAGAATCAAAAACCTCTGATCCAATATTTTATTGGTGGTCGCCATAAATGTTGTCGCGTCATCTATTTAAGTCAGTCTTATTATCTTACCCCAAAAGATATACGACTTAATTGCTCACATTTCTGTATCTTTGATAGCCCACCCTCAGCTGAGACTTCAAGGATGTGTAAAGAAGTCAATGTTAATAAGGACAAATTTCTAAAAGCTACAGCAGAACCTTATAGCTTTGCGTACATTGACAAAATTAATAAAACAATGAAAAAGAACATTAATGAAAATATTTAATGAAAATATTTAATTATAATTAAAATATTTATTATAATATATGACAGATTACAAAGACTTCCTCTTAAACAACAGCCTGGAGAGTAGTGACTCTGATGATAGTGATTATTATCCTAGTAATGAATCTTCTCAGTCATCACAATGGACAGATTCTTCTCAATCTTCTGATTCTTCACAGTCTTCTCAATCTTCACATAGTCAATGAAATTCTTTTTAAAAATTTAACATTATATGATTATATATGGGATATAGTAATTGAGTACTAGAAGAAAAAAAAGAAGGTGGAAAAGGCGAAAAAGGAGAACAAGGCCTTCCTTGCATTGGACTTAAACGAACTGATGATGGTAATTTTGATATTGATGAAAAGAGGGTGACTGATGTTGCAGTTCCTGTCGATAATAATGACGCTACAACTAAGAAATACGTTGATGACAATCTATGACTGCTAATCTAGATTTAAACAACAGGGAAATAGTCAACTTAGCTGACTCTACAGAGGATGGTGATGCTGTCAATCTAAAGGTATCAAAGACTCATACTCTATTTAGTCAAAATAATTACCATTTACAGAAGAGTTTTCGATTTTATAAAAACTTTGGTGATCATAGTCGTTGACTGTAACTAACTCACCAAATACATCTTCAAGTCATTTTTTCCAAAATCATATTAATCATCGTGACTCTTATATAGTAGAAAAAGAAGGTTTTGATAATGGTTTTGGTGGACAGGCTTGGTCTACTATTAAAATGACTAATGATGGATTAGAGTCAGGTGTTTATACATCAACATTTGAAATATTTTCTATTGGAGATTCTGGAGGATTTAGAGTAGACGATAATTTAATATTTGAAGTAAAAGGAGGTGGTTATTATAAAATTTTAACTTTTGGTCATGTTAAAATTGATAACCAATATAGTAAAGCTTATATCCAATTCACTAGTGATGGCAGACCAGGGTGAATAACATTTGAATTTAGATATTTTGGGCAGAGAGACAACAGATTTCTCTATTTTGAAAATTTAAATTTAAATGATAATAAGATTAATGGTTTAGGCGATCCAGTAAATGATGGTGATGCTACTAATAAAAAATATGTTGATACTAAAAACGCAAAGCAAGATATTGCTATTGCTGATAAGGCTAGTAAATCATATGTGGATAATGGAGATGATAAATTGCTTCCTCGTGATGGAAGTAAAACAATGATAGGTGGATAACCACGTTATTTATGGACCAACAGAAATACAAATGAGAGGCAACATTAATATGAATAACAATCGAATTTTTAGTTTACCAAACCCTACTGGAACACAGCAGCCTGTAACACTTCAATTTGGTGATAATAGATATTTAAAGCTTGATGGAAGCGGAGCGATGACTGGTAATTTGAATATAGGTTCTAAAAATATTCTCTCTTTGGAAAACTTAACTGATTACAAAGTCGATGACCCTCTTCATTATCGCGCTAAAGATTTAAAAACCGCCGTCAATAAAGAATATCTAAATCATAAATTTCTTAAAACAGACCCAGAAGAAAATTATTATGATTTAAAGCAAAAGGTAATCAAAAACTGTGAGCCTTATTATGATGGTATTTTTGGTGAAAATGATTTGGTCTCAAGAAAACATGTTGACACTGAAATTGGCAAATTACCAAAACCTGATGCAGATGTCCTAAAATTAGATGGAACTAAATCCATGACTGGTAATCTAAAAATTGGATAATCACACTTTTACTGGAATCCGTAGTTCTTCGGCAGATGATGCTGCTTTAACTGTTGGTGGTGCAAACGCGACTTATTTTCCATTATTAGGTGATCGTTCAATGCAAAGTAAGGTCATTTAATTAACAATTTAAGAACGATGGTAGAAGTTGATCATGAACATTCTAATTATGATCATATCAAATTACAAGCAGTTAATTTTGAAAAACATAAATATGATAGAGGTGAATTAAAACACAATCTAGAAATTGAAATGAGTAAATTATTATCTCTTGATGGTTCTGATCCGATGACAGGTAATTTAAATATGAATAGTAAGAGTATTATTGGTCTCAAAGATCCATTACCATCTAATAGTAATTTTGAGGCATCAGTCAATTTTGTCAATAAGACTATTAATGATAGTAACGCAATCATTTCAGGTATCATTGACACAAAGTTAAAAGCTTCAGAAGAAGCGTCAATCATGACATACCAGAAAGAAAATGTCTTTTTAAAAGTAATGGATGATGACCTTTTTAAAGAAGATGATGATGACATTCATAAAGTAGGAGTTGTAGATAAAGACTTTCATCAGGTCAACAAAAAGACTTATCTCTTTCGAATTGACTATAATTCTGAAATCGGTTACTACAGTACACGATTATGTATTGATTTAGTCTATTTACCGAGAGGCTATTATACCATTGCCTTTGAAATGTATCCTTCTACTAGGATAGAGATGGATGAGATAACAATAGTAGCTAGTAGTGGCACGCTATCAGTCAGTAAAATTAATACGAAAGTTTCTAGTGATCACACTCGGTCAATCATTAATTTTTACAAAGCTATCATTAACCCTAGTTTTGATGATTTAGACATTGATATCGCTTTAAAAAACGCGCAGGAGAAGCTTATGAAAATGATACTCAAATCTTTGTTGTGGTTTATGGTGTTTCTGGTACTCAAAATGATGTAGACCTAAGAATTTGGGATAGAATTTACTATATTGACGATAGAGTGATCCATTTTGAAGCACCGATTGATATGAATAATAGACAAATTAAAAAGCTCTTAGATGGAAATGAAGATAGTGATGCTATCAATCTTAAACAGTTAAATGATTTTAAAAAATCTTTTCAAACTTCTGTCTCTTATTTACAAAGTTCTATAGCAACAATCCATACAGATTTACAAACGCAATTTAACAAAAATAGTGATTCAAAGCTATATATAGAAATTTAATAAAAAATGATGCAAAATTATTATTAATAAAAGAGCTTTATTTCTCTGACTCTAATTTCATTAGAACTCAAAATACATACCAAACATCTGTAAATAATAGAGGAAATGTTACTTTTTATTTGACATTTGTACATGATTCATCTACAAGATGATAATATGTTTATAGAATTAAATTAAACTTCACCTGCCAAACCCATTTTAATTTTTATTTCAAAAAATATAATAAAAATTTCATATAATCCTTTACTTAATGAAAGTGGTATATCATCACCTATTTATATTCAAAGTCATTTAAAAGGAAAACAATTATGATTTTGGTTAGAAATCACAAACCAAACAATATTATTTGATTTGAGTGGAATATCATTAAGAATACCAAACATTCATAATGTAGAATTGATAAAAATAAATGTGTCAGATTCTCCTTTTACTATAAAGAGAGGTTTAATAACCAAAAATATCTATGATAGAGAGAGTGAAGCTTATGAAGATATCAAAGAATATGAAAAGAGTGAAGGAACAATCATTTAAAAAATGTTAGAGTTGCTGAGAGCTAGTTAACCCTTATTAAAACTATTATTTATGGTTGTAATATATGGGTTACAGTAATGGAGAACCAAAACCAGAAGTGAAAGCAGGGATAAGAGAAAGAGGCGAAAAAGGCATCGGTTTTTCGTTGACTGCTTATGGGCGTTACCACTTAAAAGAGAAACGGTTGATTAATCTTGCAGCTCCTGTTGATAACAATGACGTTACAACTAAAAACTTCGTCACGGATTTACTAAAAACAAAAGCCGGAACAACGTACGTTGGGAATGAGTTGACAAAAAAAGCTAATCAGTCTAATGTTAATAAAGCTTTAGGTTTAAAAGCAGATAAATCTGAGCTTGTAGAATTGGAGGATAAAGTCAAGACGTTAGAAGATACGGTTGACAAGCTTCAAAAAGCAGTAATTAAACTCGTTTCTGAATAAATTAAATGCGCAGGCGACAAAAAGTGACCTTTCTAAAATAGGGGAATCCCCTACAGACATGAGTCATCATTTATTTATTTAGCTTTTGTAATTATCAGTCACCCGAATAATGGGACTTTTTCCTGTTTGTCTGATGCAACAGACAAATAGGCGCGGGTAGTAAGAAACGCGTTTCCAAATGTTTATTTAGCCTCCTTAATGATCCGTCACCCGAATAATGAGACTTTTCCCTGTTTGTCTGATGCAACAGACTTCGCGTGGGCAGTAAGAAACGCGTTTCCAAATGTTTATTTAGCCTCCTTAATGATCCGTCACCTGAATAATGAGACTTTTCCTGTTTGTCTGATGTAAGAGACAAATAGCCGCGGACAGTAAGAAACGTGTTTCCCTATGTTTATTTATAAATAATTTCTAGTAATTATTTAAAAATATGACGAGAAAAATTTGTGATTTCAATCATATTTCACCAGACTTAGACGAAAGACAAATTGATGAACTAATGGGCTATTACAACACCATTCATCAAAAATGGTTTTTATACAAAAAAAGCTCATAAACACTACAAAATGATAAAGTATGGATCAAGGTTATTTTCAAGCATGATTGCTGGCGGTGGAATCGCTTCGCTAATTGTCTCAGGGTCTGTTTTGACTATTCTTACGCTGGCTGGTTCGATATTAATCGAAATTTTACTTGATTTTAAAAACGTCAATGAAAACATGAATAATTGCAAATATGCTTATCAAAGTTATGGGCATTTATTAGTAAGAATCGAGAGAGCGCTAAGACTCGGTCATTTTGACAATGAAGATTTGATCAATGACATCAGTAATCTTGATAATTTTTTTTTTATTTTTTATTTTTTTTTCCCACAAATATGTTTATTTATATCAAAAAGGCACTACTTACACAACTACTTACATCATTTACACTACTTTACATACATTAACGGCAATAGAGAGCTCGGGAGACCTACAAACTACTTACAATACACTTATACACTACTTACAGAAGGGTAATTACATTGTTTACGGAGAATCAACAGCAGCTACTGAAACAAAAATTATATATATAATACGGCATTGATACAATAAAGAAAAGTGGTGTAATGATAGGAACAGTGAGTTAAAATAGATAAGGAGACAGTATCCATTTTTTTTTTAAGTCTTTCCTACTGATTATTTTTTCAGTTTAATATTTAGCAATAATTTTTGCTCGAAATCCATGAATGTTGGGAAGAATTTGCTTATTTCTGCAATTCCACAAGAAAAGCTTCCCAATTATTATAAAATAGTTTAGCATTATATGTAACGGGTCAGAAGTTTCAGTAATAATTCCAACAAGCACATTTTGGAGAGAAAGGCGGATTCTTTGGTTCGAAATAATGCACCAGTAAATTTCAAAATCCCTCCAGAACTGCTTAGAATAAGGGCAGTGGAAGAGCAGATGGTTTAGTGATTCAGGCTGACCTTTGCAGAAACTACATATATCATTTGTTCTAAAACCCATTTTATATAACTTGGTGTTTGTATAAAGAATTGAGTTAAGAACTTTGTATTGAAAGGCTTTAAGATACGCTTCAAGAGTGACGGAATGAGGTAACTGGAAAATTTGTTTCAATTGGTCACATATAATTTTTTGGTTGATGTTTGTCCTTTAGTTGATAAGTATATAAAAGACTACTATAAAATATACAGTGATTAAGCGTCTGTGATCGCTTTCTGTTTCTGTCGCTCAAAAATAGATAAACAATTTTTCAGCGTACGCTAAAATTTTAGAGTCTGCGCCCGTTTTAGCTTGCCTTTTCTTTGCCTTTTGTTTTTTTGCCTTTATTTTGCCTTTTATGCGATCACGCTAAACCCCTTCTGATAGAGTCTGCGCCCGTACCCCCTGTTCCTATACTACTATTATCTGTAACTATCCGCTCGAAAGGAAAGATTTCCAGTAAGCGCTAATTTAACACACGATTTCTCACATCGTATGCTCTGAAAATTCTTTATTTACGTCAAGTGAGCTTGCTAGGGAGAGGAGAATCTCACCCTGCGGTTGTAGCCCTTAATTTTAGGCTCCTACCATTGTACCTGTATACCGCCTCTTGGCGCCCCCCCCCCCCCCCCCCGGGGGGGGGGGGGGGGGGGAGAGGCTATGTAGGTATGTGCGGCCCCAAAGGGTATGTTTTTTCAGCCGTTTTGGTCATAAATGTGGTATCGATTTTAGGTGATTTTGGCCATTTTCCTCATAAATATAGATATGGTTTTTGTATTCTGACCATGACATGGCATGTTTTTAAGCCGAGATGCCACGTTTTCGTCACT
This sequence comes from Catalaphyllia jardinei, assembly GCA_022496165.2. NCBI lineage: Eukaryota > Metazoa > Cnidaria > Anthozoa > Scleractinia > Caryophylliidae > Catalaphyllia > Catalaphyllia jardinei. The sequence goes on along the minus strand of JAEMPF020007354.1, from coordinate 2,629 downwards.
ATCGAAAAGAAAATCAACAAAAGCGCTTCACAAATTATGTTTGCGGTAATTTAACATTGGTCTGCAGTAGGATCCATTTATAACGCAGGTTATTGATTTTGATGTAAGGTTCAGGTCATAAATAGGGTTTCGAATTTGTGGTCAGGTCATAAATGGGGTGGGGAATATCGCACATTTTGGTCATAAATAAGATAGGATAGGATAGGATAGGATAACTTTATTTAGACACGGCAAACTCATCCGTACAACTATAAAAACCTAATTATTTACTAGAATTATTACAAATTTTACAACGAATAGAACTACATTAATCTAAAATACTCTAAATAATCAATTATAGCTATAATATATAAAACCTGCTTTACATGAGTGCCGTGTATCAAGAATTCTAAATTTAACCTGATGAAAAGAGACGCTCGCAGCCAGCCCGGAACGCGCTAAGGGATTCAGCCTGCCGCAACTCGATTGGTAAGCTATTCCAAAGAACTACTCCAGAGTAACTGAAGCTATTCTTCATATAGTTTGTGTGTGGCTGTGGGATGGCTAGTTTGCCCTCTGTGTCCCTTAAGGAGTAATTGGAGACGCTACTACGGTCAACAAATTTGGAACTAAGGTAATCTGGAGTAAGACCATTAAGCGACTTATAAACCATCACAGCTTTATGAATTGTTCGTTGAGAATCAAGTTTTATCCATCCAAGTTTTTTAACGAGGTTATCAGCGTTGGCATCATAGTTCGAGTAAGTGAGTATACGCGAAGCGCGATTTTGAAGTTTTTGAAGTTTACTGGCTAGGGTTTTGCCGCAACATCCCAAGACAGAGTTACAGTAATCAAAGTGAGGCTGTAATAAAGACATGAAGATTGATCGGAGAGTCTCATGTGGAACGAAAGACCTCACTCTCTTCAACGCTCCGATACCAGATGCGATTTTCTTACATAAATTCTCAACATGAACATTCCAGGATAGAGTCTGGTCAATATGAACACCAAGAGATTTCGTAGAGGTAACATGAGTTATAGGTGCACCGTCAGTCATAAGGGTAGGGTAAGGGTTTTGGAAAGCGGGCCGCACCTCCACGCAATTTTTCTGGGAGTACCCCACGGGCTGTACACAAAACGTGATAAACACAACGCTGCCCAAAGTTGACGTTAGAGATGGCATATCCTCCATGGCATATCCAGCTCATTTGAGAATACCTGAGAACAAGAGAAAATTAGATCGTGGTCTCTTGCTGGGAAGCTATACTTTGGGGGCCAGTGTGTTGGAACATAATTTTCCCGCCTTCTACTTCTATTAAAACCAAGCCTGGTATGCTAATCGAGGACTTTTAAAAGCCTAGAACCTAGTTTACCAACAAAATGGCGACTGGGTGAAGTTTGGGTTTGCGAAGTTTTGTCTTTTGCCAGTCCAACCGAAATGGGTCATTCGCAAATATAGCCTCCATTACAGAGCTACAGATGGAAAACTGAGGGAAACAATGGCCTGTGGAACTATTTTGCAGTACTGAGATCATACTTTTTATGACTGTTTAGCAAACATCTTACATCGCAGAAGTCATATGGAGTAGGGCAAATTTACTTCATTGAACTTCGCACGACTCCGACAAGATTTTAAGACAATGTATGAAGAAATGGGAGCGTACAACAAAGGATGAAAGTGGCAACTTTAGGAAATAATGCAGGAGTCAATGTAAAACCCCCGGAACAAGGGGTTAGTGGGAAAAAGTAGGTAATTTGACAGAAATCCCATCCCCCAGGGGGTGGGGGATTGGGAAATATCGGTATTTAACCGTCCCTAGGGTAAGGGGTTTGGATAGGGATTTGTCTTGAACTGAAGCACTGAAGAATGCTGAGAGGAAGGGTTGCAACCTATCTGGTGAAGAAAAACCTGCACTTGCAAAGGGCACACTCTTAACTGAAGAAGATGTTGAAATGTGGCTACAACACCTCTCGGATGAGTCCACCAGAAGAAAAGAAGGTGCAGAGAAAGCCGCTGCAACAAGACGCCAAAAGAATAAAGGTCACTCTGAAGGAAATACCAAGGAAAGTAGTGGTACGTTTATATTAAGGGACTGAGTAAGTCTAGCAGTGTTTATATGTTTTTGGCTAAAATGATATAAATCTTTGGTAGGAAATGATGTGCTTCTCTGCCCAAGGAGAGTATGGAGAGATGATTGCCTATGATAGCCCTACATGTCCAGTGGAGTGGTTCCACCTTGACTGTCTGGGGCTCTCCTGTGCTCCAGAGGGTGAATAGATATGCCCTCTTTGCACCGGTTTATATGCACAACTACCGGTAATGATTTTGACAAAAGTGTCTTTTTAATGGTTATTTTTGCTAGGGATTATTATGGAAACAATTAATATGAGTGATTTTTAATCTACTGACTAAGAACTAGGCTTTTATGTTCCCGCTTTTCAGGCTCCAAATCCAAGATCTCAAGCTCCCAATCTAAGACATGGTGGGAGCATTTAAGGACTTTGATAGGCGGACAGCTTCCCCAGGGTCAGGGGAATTTGTCAATGTTTTACATTAGGCTTGCAACAAATCCTCACCTTGTCCCGCGGTGGAAGGGGGGTTTGGGGTTTACATTGACTCCTGCATAAGTAAACCTACTTCAAATTAGCC
>JAEMPF020007353.1:0-14088 GCA_022496165.2 Catalaphyllia jardinei | reverse complement strand
GTAGTTCTGAAAACAACTGTTGTTGGTGACTGACGTTTCGACAACCTGAGCGGAAGTCATCTTCAGAGTCAAGTGAATAGTATTAGTCAGTCGATGATGTATGGGTGCTTACCATTTGTCAGAATAAACCGGTTGGGACGACCGTTGAATAATGGTAAGGGTTTTTCCAAAATCAGCAAACCAACCGAACGAAATGGCGCTTACCATTTGCAATTCGATTTCCTGTAATTGTTTTCGGCTGATGAGAGACTGGAAACTTGAAAGTTTAGCAAATGGTAAGGAAATTTCCGCCGTTCCGTTCCGAACGGAAAAATAGGACTACCTGTGAAGGTACTCCACAATTTCCGAATGGAATTTCCGGAAAATTACCTTACCATTTGACTTCAAACCGAAATTTCCGGATTTTCTGGCCAAATGGTAAGCACCCTATAAGTCTGGTCCGTTGAAAACGATTGGTCAGTTAAGCCATGATGTTATTGGCTGAAAGACTCGTGTAAAGTTTGTCATCAGTCATTGGTCGGTTTCGATCCGTCTTTTGTTAGTCAAATTGGTCACACAATACGAACTACTGATACTCCTGGGTTCAAACCATTTACTATGTTACGACAGAGCGAACGACTTGCGAACAACTACATCGGTTCGGTAAGTACTGTCAGACGAATACGCCAACAACTTTGGTTTAACCACCGCTGCAAAGACCACCGCCACGTTCCGGCCGGACTTAAACTGAAGTCTCCGTTGAACACACAAGAGGCCATACAGATCGTCAAAGCCACCTGCAGGCGTCTGGTCAAAGCGCGGATAAACGACTGTCACAGAAGACTCAACGACTGCAATAATAAACTACAACAACAACAACTTGACAAACTTAAACAACTGTTACTTACTAACTTACTTGACACTGTTATGACAATCGCCGACAGGCGAGCCGACAAAACCACAGACCGCGTCCGTACTGAATAAGAACGAAAACTGACTCGACTTCAACGCAATAAAGACAAAAAACGACCGATAACTGGGTCAGTAATATTTCTTCCCGTCCCTTAGACAAAACCGAGACTCACGTACTGTCCTATGGACTAAAACACTCAGTGACGCCTAACCGGATACCGACCGAGTCTATTTTATCCAGTGTTGAGGCGGTTCTGTCTCGTCAACGACTTATCAGAATCTGCCAAGGATAACATCAGAAGCAGAATTGCTTCCACGGTACAATCAGCCTCTGTACCTGACAATAACTTGACGAAAGACGAACAGCAAGCACTGAAACGACTGAAAAACGACAACGTTGTTATACTACCAACCGACAAATCTAATAACAGTCTAACGCCTGAGTTTAAATGAACTTCTTTCGAAATAAGAAATAATTTGGATGAAATAAAAAATTGTCAAGTACTTGTGAAGAATGTAAATTTCGTGGCTGGTATGACGCGGCGTTTCCTCTCGGCCAAGAGACTCATCAAATACTTTTCGAATTCCAGCAAACTCGTTGAGCATCGCGCTCAAAGTCCCGTTCGCGAAGTCAAGATGTTATACGCAAGTTCACGAGTTATATGCAATAAAAAATGTTTTATTGCATATAACTCGTGAACTTGCGGTTGGGAATCTTTCTGATAGAGGGCCAGAATGCTAACATCTAAAATCAAAATGACTGTGTTGTTATGAATGGCCGTTTTTATACTAGAGGACGCATTATCCGTCCAGACGGATAATGTGTCTCTCATGTTATGCGACTAGTGTAAAGACGGGACGAATAACAAGACGAATTTCGACAGACGAACAATGCGAACTATTACGGGCGGCGAAATAAAACGGAATGGGGACTAGAGTGCTTTTGGCGGTAAGATTAAAGATGGCGGCCCTGTTACAACTTTTTCCCGTAAAAGAAGAGCAGAACAAGAGTTTTTAAGTCTCCAATATAAAATAAACGAGGAAGTGGCAAGGAAACGTTTCGTTAGAAAAACGGATTTCGAAATTGAAGCTTCAGAACCCGCTGTTAAGTCAGCAATCGTGATTACAAAAAGCAACAGAAACGAACGAGGTCGATTGGTGGACGAACGGATGCCAAAACTGGGACGAAGCCTCTTTCAAGAAAAGGCTGAGGGTGTCTCGAGACACGTTTGAATTTATTCTAGGCGAAGCTAAAGACCTTATCAAGAAGGAGCCCACTCGCATGAAACCTCACCCTACTCCACCTGCTATCCAGTTGGCTTTATGTCTTTACAGACTGGCACATGGTCATGGGTGTACGTTTTTGACCGTTGGAGGTCTCTTTGCGATTGCAGAATCAACTGCTCACATCATTTTTCAAGGCGTATGTAAGGCCATTTCGGAATGTTTGTATGACAGACTCGTTTACCCGCCAAGAAATCTGCAAGAACTGGAAAATTTTCTGGCAAATTGGGAGTTTCCTTGTGTAGGGGTATGGGATGGATTCATGTTTAGGTCAGTACTCAACTAAAGAACTTTTATAGTTACAAGAAAAGATATTCTGTGACAAACATGGGATTCATTAGTTACAATAAGCGTTTTATGTGGGTTGCAGTGGGTGCTCCAGAATCCACACATGACTGTAGGGTTTTAAAAAATTGTCGAATTTATTTCATAACGCGGTGTATTTTTTTACTTTCTTCGTCTGATGCCCGTCTTTACACACACAGACGAATTATGCGTCCAGTCGAACTTTCTTTCGTAATGCGTCGTTCACGACGCATAACCAAGGATAGTTCGTCTAGACGCATAGTTCGTCTTGTGCCCGTCTTTATACTGGAGACGCATAACCAAACAAGCTACAAATGTTTGCCCAAGTTTGTCCAGACGGATGATGCGTCTCTAGTATAAAAACGGCCAATATGTAAATTTCTGTCAATGTTGCTGGACTAAAGCAGTTGATTGGCATAGCTAATAGCGTGTAGAGGCTATCTTTGTCCATTAAAGTAGTGGTGATTCTCTGATTTTGTTCCTAACTATTTAAACAAGCACGGTGCTGGACACCCTGCATTTGCAAAGACTGGTGTCCTTACAAATTAGTTTATCCCCCTCAATGCCAGTACAGTACTTGCATTTACAGGAACTGCTACAAGAGACACAAGGTGTGAGATAAGCATCTAGGGGCTATCAAATCCAGTGGTCATTGAATGTAGTTCAATGTTTTTTATGCTTCACATAGCAAATTAAATGCAGTCAGGGAAGAAAACATAATAATGAAATTTTTGACCCAATTGTCACTGATCTGAAATTAGAAAAGCTAAATGTGCCTCTCACCCAGGTCTTTGGGAACGTAGAGGCCATCTTGGACTGCTTTCTGTGCTTTGCCAAAGCAATGGGTTAAGAATAGTTCGTCATTAAGCTGACCTCTAATGAAAAAACATTTTTCTAACCTTAATGATACACGATACCCCAGATAGGACAGGTAAAGAATAATATAGTTGATGAACTGGTAAATGGTACGATAACATCAGGACCATGATGTCACATGGTTCTGTTTGCAACTAAGGCATTTGAAATTTGATTGTAATAACATCTATAGAATAATTCACATTGGGCTGTCGTATAAAATGTAAGAATACTGGCAAGAAGCTGGGCAGACAGACAGGGCTGGACTACCAATCCAAGGAATGCAAACATAAAAAAATTTTAATTTTGATCGTGATGTTCCCATCAATGAACACCCTGATCACATGTGCTGTGACTTTCACAGGGAACATTCTCAGGGAGAAAATTGTGATCTATAGCACTTGGGTTGGAACACTGTTTATTTGATCATGGCTTACAATACATTCTCAAAGTTGCCTTGGCAACTTCATATGGATTGCTAAATTAGCCAGCAGCAGCAATGGTCTTCATCTCTACTGGGGACCAATAGAAAGCTTAAAAGTCTTTATTAGAGTTACACACACAGATAAATATGCAGTCTTTTATTACATGTGTATTCAACAGACACATGCATTAATTAATTTCACAACATATTTCTCAGAATCTGTCATTAGATCATAGCAAGTTTGTTTTAATTCAGGAATAAAATCTAGCATGTCATGGTCAGATGCTTTAATCATGCTCCTATCAGTGTTTAGCCTGTGGCAAGGGAGAAGTGCAGGCATGGGGTGGGAATTTTGGTATCCCCAAAAAAGTCAACTGCCCCCTCTCCCCAGGAAACATGATTGGTCGAATAACGTAAAGATGTGAAACATATAAAAAAATTCCCAGCCCACAAGGGAGGTCATGTCAATCAAATCCACACCCCTTAACATTAATAGGTAAAAAAAAACAACAACAACAACCTGTACTTAGCAACCTCTGCTGACAATACATACTAGGACTTCCATCTACATTGGCTCTACAGGTCTTCATCAAAAGTTGGGTTCATTACCATTAAAGTTTATTAACAAGAGACACAACTTCTGGTTAAATCTTAAAATCAGAAGCTTTATTTAATTTGAACTCGACAGTACATAAGCTTAAATCACTGCATAGAAAATTAAAAACATTATGCCATCTTGTAACTTTACAAACCTCACAGTATCAAAGACCAGAATTTGTTTTTCTTAGCTTGATTCACCAGCTGGAAGTGCCCGAATTGATTCTGGAAGAATTGTTTAAAACCTTGCTGGCCGCGTGGGAGTCCAGTGGCATTTCATAATTTTTAATTTCATACCTCGCTGTGGATTTCCGTTCGATTGCTTTGTGATACAAGTTCTTTTGCCGCAAAAAGGACTTTCCTCTGTCTTCTTGCCTCTCATGTGGCCTATATAGCTGGGTTTCAAAATTATTGTTTATCAACTTCCGGTGAAACTGCGCACGCTCTGTTAATGGCCAATGAAATGCCGATCTCAAACGGAATTTCCCAGAGGTCTTCGTTTTCCCGTTCCGCTAGACAAGGGTAACGGAGGCTCTGGAACGAGATGGGCAGTGAATAGCAACTTCCTTAGAACTTACGGATAGAAAATTGTTATGCTCAGTTGTAATACAAACTTTTTATTTGACATGCACTTCAACTGTTAGCCTGAGCGACCAATTTATCAAGTTTCGATTGCTAACATGTTGTAACCTGTACTGATAAATTCTGTTCAACTGCAGAATGTTTTACATGAAGTAGTTTCGACTCTTTTAAGCCTTAAACTGGAAAAATATTTCGCTCCTGTACGAATTTGATTTTACAAATCTGTTGAAATATATATGTGTGTCACGGAGTTCAGTATTGTAGCCCTTGTCATGGTGAAGTATTTTGTCAGGAGCCAGGAGAACTTGACTTGTTTTTCATCTCCTTACATGTAACATGTCATGTATATTAAAGATAATTCTAGAAACGGTTGCTGTAGTACTTCGTTATTTAGTAAATAAGCCTGTGGTTAAGTGGTTCATTCAGATATGTACGCACAGAAATTACATGCAAGGTTAAGTTTAATTTTGCAAGGTAATTATCTGCCGTAAAACTTGTTGGTTACACGATCAAAGCCTCCTCTGACGTTCTTTCAATAACTGTACAGTTCAGAGAGTCATTAATATACAAACCAACACCTCCAGAGGCTAGAAACTCCAATAAGGCTAAAATCATAATCCAACTCGTCTAATAGATGAACCTGAAAGTTTTCACGCTTACGTATACTGAATTTGACTGCGTGGCTCTGCTAGCTATGTTATGATGGTCTTTTGAGTTGGCCTTCGCATTCAGGCTTGTGCCTTTCAAGCAAATCCTCTCTGCTGTATTCATGCAGACAGCGTTCACAGACTGAAATACTTACTATCCTTGTGTCAGTTTTGGTCATACAAGAGGGTCGTTAGTCTTTTCACATAGTCGTAATGTGTGGTTTCGCCTTGCTGGGTTATCATCAAGTTTATTCTCGGAATGTTGCCTTCTTTATTGATTTTTCTGTGAACAATGACTGGCTCTTTCTCCCATCCAAACACGTTTATAGCGCGATTTGTTTTTTCTTTCCTCGAGTTTATCACCGATCTGTAAAACTGGTGCTGGAAGGTCAATGCCTGCAAAATTCAGACCACCATTTGTTGGATAGCTCCCGGGCCTTATCGGGATTTTACCTCTTGGCGCTGGAAATAAGGCAGCTCGAAGTGACCGTCTAAGAAACTGGTTGTCTCTTTTTTGCACATTTATTATTGCTTGCTTTGCTTCTAGATTTTTAGGCAGGGGCATATAGATTCCTCCACGGTCGGCTCATATCGTGCAACGTTGACATACGCTGCCACAATTCCTTCTAACACCCAGCTAGACCCTCTTTGAGACCAGGCCTCTATTTGACTTTTTACTTCGTCGATAAAGCGATCAAATGCAGTGTTTATCGACTCTTCACAGGAGCCAAAATCTGTGCAAAATTATGCTCCATGTATTGCCGATTTGCTCATTTCTGACGATGACCAAGAAGGCCAAATTTCGTTTTTATGCTCCTCAGGTTGGCTATTTCATTTTCAATGAAATTTGTAAACCTCGTTTTCGTATTTTGCACGAATTGCAAGATATCTCCTCTGGATGGATAATCTTCTGGAACGTTGAATTTCCACAAACGAAGCCATCCTGATTAAAACTATTTCTTTCTAGCCTAAAATCGATGTGTCTCTCGCGCATGATCCTCGTTGGCCCAATGGGCCTCTTTTGCCTCCGATTCTCCTCTTGCGAAATAGGTCCGTAAAACATCCCAAGGAGGTCGGTTGAAAATCTTGGGGCCGCCATGTGGGTAAACCAAGCCGACATATTTCTTCAATTGAAAAATAATTCTGTTACGCAGTTCGCCTGCACGAAGCTTGAGTTTACACACATGGGAAAGGGGGGTTCTGTTATTTTCTATCATCGGCGCTTTTAGCCACTTTTGAGGCGTTAATCTGCGACTCGGCGAGCTTGCGAGACGAGTTGCAGATTAACGGCTTAAAAGTGGGAAAAACGCCGATGTGGCGAATTAAAATAACAGAAACCCGCTTTCCAATGTGTGTGGAGAGCTGAGCTGGTCGTTGAACACAACACTCAAAACAACAATTCGAAACAATACGAGCATTAAATACGATCCAAGGCAGGTTTGTAAAAGCTCTTTCAAGCAACTGACGTCATCAAAATCGAAAACAGACGAACACGCGAAACACCAGATTCCAGCAATGTACAGCACAGTCTCATCTTATGATGTTTAAGAAAGTCTTAAACATCATAACCCAGCTTGGACTTTGATCGTTACATGGCGCGCTCGCTTAAACGCACCAGCTGTGTTGTTGAGCGCACGCGTCGCGAGCCTAAACTAGCTTTTAAACTAGTTTTACCAGTTCAAAGTTAATTTATTCGTCCATAGCTCTGGACGGCGGTTAAAGGAACGAACGGTTGCTTGCAGTGGTTTTCCTCTCGTTTGGCGTAGGAGAAACCAACTGCTCGCAGGGTACAATTGAGAGATTCAATGTGAACTCCAAGAGTATTATGCTTGGTTACCCTGTCTAGAGGTGTATTATGGACTGAAACTGTAAAATTATTATGTATTTGGGATAACTTGAATTTACTCCCTATGAGCATGTACTTAGTTGTCTTCACATTTAGAGTTAATTTGTTTGCGGTCAGCCATGACTGGATTAAATTCATATCATAATTCATTTTGTGTTCAAGTACATATGGGTCTTCCGCAGATGAGGTAAGAGTCGTATCATCTGATCTGCATACATTCTGGGTTTTGAAAACAAATTACACGAGGGAAGATTGCTTACGATAAAAGGACACAGTCACCTTTGTGACTGCGCTGACCTGGACACTAGGTTTTCTCACTTTGAAAAAAGTTTATCTCAACCTGAAATCAAAGTTCATCTAGAAATCCGCTTCATTTTCGCGGTGTTTTGCTTGATTTTCAATCATTTACTGAAAAATCTGTTTTTGAGTGTCCTTTTGCTCATCCTGTGATACTATTTTTATCATATCTGGTTAAAAACAGTATTTATCGCTTCTCTGTTATATACAAATTAGCTATGGAGTGGTATGGAATGCGCATGTGCGCCAGCTGACTGTGTCCCTTAAATAGTAAACAGCAGAGGTCCTAGGATTTAGCCCTGTGGAATACCACATGTCACATTACATAAATCCGATTGAGCTCTATCAATAAAGGTTTGTTGCTTTCGGTCAGATAAGTGGGGGTCATTCATAGATACGGTTGGTTGGCTTTTTCAACTACACAGTGAAATTAAGGTTAACTTGCCCAGGGTAACTCGGGGGAGGGTTGCCTCGGGAATACGAATACATAGGACCTAAATGTGTAGATTTTCGAGATTTTCTATGAGCTGGGAAAGATTAATCTCGCATTGTTTGGTCTGGGTTGTATTCCTTGCCCGGAAATTAAAGAGTTTGTAGTCTGGAACCCAAAAACTACGAATGTCTTTCTCTTTAACACTGTTTTGGATCCTTTCTAGAATACCTCTGACTCGCTCTCCAAGTTTATCATTCGTCCAGAAAGAATCTTCCGGAAATTGGCACCATTCGTGAAGGAACATTGTCTTAAGAACATACGAATGAAAAGCCCAGGTTATATTGAATGAGGTGCTTGCTGCCTCGTAAAGGCACAAGTCGTCCTCGTGTTTCTTTCGCAGGACTTTAAGAACTTTAAGTGTCACCTTGTGCACTAGTCTTGGGTTCTTCAATATGCTTTTGACAACAATGCCCTCGGCAACTGAAAACGACAGGCGCCAGCAAGGCCGATGTTTACCAGATTCCCCAATCGTGGATGCAACAAGATGATAGCCTTCACGAACAGCCTCTCGAAAGGCTTCGTACCCGGGATGTCCTCTATTAAGCCGTCGCCGTATATCTGATGCAGTTGGCCATTCCTCGCTCAGTTTGATGCATAAAGTTAAATCCACGGCTATTTCGTAGTTGGAATACTTCCTCCCTTTCCAGCGGACTTTAAACGTGACAGGGATCTTTCTAAGCTCAACCTGGACATCTTCAGCTAACTTTTCCAGTGAGCGCCTCTTTCTTTTCCTTAACGCCTTCTCGATGAGTTCTTTAAATCTTCTCAAGAGCACTTCGGACTTCAGATTTCCTCGATTTGAAATGTATCGTTCCTTCCTATAATCCCGACGAACGCTCTCGCTGGCAACTTGAACATCGACATAACCTGGATCGGGCACCGGTCGTAATGGTATATCCTTTACCATACAGACACCAGGCTTCGAAAGATGCTCCAGGCAAAACACAAAATCGAATTCATCAGGGCCTTCTACTTTAAGATCTTCAAAATAACTGCCACTAGGAATAACAAAGTTCTTAAACAGCGGATCCTGGCGACCGATATACTGGGAGATTTCGTCGACCAAACTTATAATTCTCGCCTCGATTTCTTTCACTTCTTCGTGTTCCCTATCGAACTCTGCCTCGCCGTTTAATTTCTCTAAATAATCGCGCCGAAAACGTTGCATTTTGAGCTAAGGAGAATGGTTTTTAGTTGGATTTTCGGATCATAATATAGGACACTTCCGGTTTTCGCAGAAATACAATTCTTCCAACTGAGAAAAGCTGGAAACCAGTTGAGCCAGCAGTCATTTCAATAGGCCACTCCAAAAAGCGTATTTTTTTGTCTCCACCTAGCAACAGCTATTTAATTAAACGAAAAAGTATTACACTATAGCTCCGACGCATTGAAATTGATACTTCGTCTAGAGCAAGAACTGCTCTGTTAGCAAAACTTTACTCGATTACTCATCTCTTGATCTTCTTGTGCCACCATGGCCATTTCATGTCACGCAGACACTCGCCTGCGGCTCGTGTTTTCTACATTTCCCTCGTGTTCTCAAATGCCAGTAGTGTTTTATCGCTTCTTTATTTGTTAAATAAAAGATTTAATAAAAAAGATGATACTTGACTCTGTGTAATCATCAGGAAATATTTCAAATACGAAAGAGAAAACAAGTGACTGTGAATGCAATAATTTTATTATCACTTTTTGTGAGCCTATTACTGAATCTGATCTTCTATTCATCCTGGCAAATTTCAATGTATATGTTGAAAGCCTAAACTGTTTGTTACATTTTTCTAACCCTAGTGTTGTGAGTTCTCTAGTTCCCGCGTAGAGCTACCGTTTGTTACATTGTGTTTAAACACGACGTGCTCTTGACAACACGAGGGAAATTTAGTGTTTTCTGCATTTCTCGAGTGTTCTCAAATATCCGGTGTGTTTTATCACAGTGTTTTCGACCAACCAGGACGCGCGCATGGTTCTAGCTATACAGTTATAAAATTTAATCAGTACAAAAATGCCCTGCGATATCAACTTTAAATGAATTTGCTCTACATCTCACCTTATTGGATCAATTGGTTGCGAAACAATGTACCACACCAGCAAGTAGTCTCCAGTTTTTAATGGCAATCACAATGAAGCTTTTACACTGTATAAATAAAATCCTGAGTTTTTTCGTAAATCTAACTATCTCGTAATTTGCTAAACTGGATGACAACTAGGTTGTGACATGCCTACTGACTGGTTAAATTCAGGGCGCTTACCATTCGACCCAAAATTTCGGAATTTTCGAAACGGGGACAAATGGTACGGAAATTTCCTGGGAAAAGTTATAGAAAATCCGGAAATTGTTGCATTTCCAAAAAGCGAACCATTAAACCAAAAATTCCGGAAATTCCGGGATGAAAGTCAAATGGAACGGCAATTTCGATTCCAGGAAAAAATTTCGAAAATTCTCTATACCTCACGGGGTTGTCCTCTTTTTCGGAATTTATGCAAATAGACGAATTTAGATAAATTAAAATTCAGCCTAAACAAAAGACCTCAGTACGAGACTCTGGGGAATAAATACAGAGTTTGTGGGGTTTATTCCCCAGAGCCTCGTATTCAGGTCTTTTGTCTTAGGCTGAATTTTAATATATCGAAATTCATCTATTCCCAATTTTCTACTCGGCGCTAGCTGGTTCTTTTGGCCGCGATCACAGCGAGTTGGACATCTCACGCAAGGATGACGGAGGCGCACATTCGATGAAAGAAACACTTTAGAACCTTTCTACTTATATTTCGATAAATACTAGCTACAGCTAAATTCGTCAAGAAAGCGTTTTATAAAAATAATGCCCCCGTGGTGTAATTGTATGTTTTGCATAGGTTGGCTGGGAAATGTACAAAGATTTATAGCACACGCAGAACCATTGTACGACTCATAAACCCCTTGTTTTGCGACGTTTTCGCTGCCGTTGTCGTTTGTGCAAGATCTCTGCTGTTGTGGTCTATAAAAAGTCACGATGTTGACTTATCTTCTATATTTGTGATTTAAACCTGGAAGTCATTAAAAAATTCCAAGCGAAGAATTATCGTCCTCCACACTGGAAAAAGACTGTACCATTTGCCCATGGAGATTTCTGGAAATTGGCCCCGGAATTTTTGGTCGAATGGTAAGCTCCCTCAGTGAGGGCATCCATGCATGCACGCCTCTGATTAATTATTCAAGTTGTTACAAGAGGCGGAAATGACCTCATATAAACCGCAATAGCCAACAACTTTGTTATTTCAGAACACAATTACCCCCCTTTAGTCCCTTTAGATGCTACCACAACAAATTGCCCACGCATTTATTATTGAACCGTTCGGACAGAAAAAGCCTAAATACGTTTCATTATTAATGATCCAAGCTTACACAATGAACTTATTACTTGCTGTAGCATCTGTCATTGTGTGGCGCTAATACAAAAACTAGTGAATGAAAAAATGAGCGAAAAGCGCTGTGACACTCATAAACGTGGCGATGAATGACGCAACATTAGAAGATCCTTTGCTTGTATACGTGGAGGTTGCAATATCGTTGTCTCCAGATCCAGACCCCCCGTTAATGCCGTTACACCTGTCTTCGAAACAGCAACTGGCCTCACAATTGTTTATGGTCATTCCTGGATTAGTCATGTTGCAACCATCCCTCTTGGCTGTATCACACATAGCCTAAAGGTCAGATAACACGGTGATATTCAGCAGGGGAATATGGTAACTGATTGCATGGATGGATGGATGACCTTTATTTAAACACGATAAAAATTAAAGCTACAAGCTTGTGGGGTCGTGTATACAAGTGTAAATAATTAAAAACGTAACTGAAATAAATCATAATTATGTAAGAAATAGTATCAATACAAAATAAAGTGATGTTAGACAATATTTACAAAGTTGTCAACTAATAAATTACGAGGTCAACAACTAATAAGAGTCGACTATAAATTTTCAACTGTATGTGAAATCTGCATTTTTATGTCGCGCAGTGGAGGCGGAGGTAGTGTCAAATATAATATCCTTGAAACAAACATTTTCTTGGTCTATGACAAAGGAGTGTCAAATCGTTTGTAGCAATGCCAGGAGGTAGTTAAACCAGGGAACACTAGAATATTAGAACAGTTCCCCAAATTAAACCGCTCTAAAATGTATTTAAAACGTGATTGAACTCAGATTACCTTCACCATACAAGCCATTGTGTTCATAGTCAGATTTTGCTCCCCAAAAGACATTTCTGCGGTAATTTTCATACATGCGTTGTACGACCCCATAGGCAAACCTAAGGTATCACAGTCTGTGACATTTATATTATTTGCTGAGGTACACATGGTATCTGGTGGCTGTGAAGCGCATTGGTAACAGTTTATGGCCAGAACTAAATCAAAAGAAAAAGACAGAAAAAAACAAATTGTTATTTAGTGGGGCTGTTTTATCTTCAAGGTTTCCTTCAAGGTTTCCCTCATTTACTAATTAATCATAGCCTTAATTGATTATTCTGTCATGTCTTTCTCTGATCACTGGACGCGATAAAATATAACACAGAAGGCGACTCAGGAACAGGTAGTCTAAACGACGCGTACCCTGGATGCCAGAGGTCTTCTCGCTCGCCATCGCGGCTTCGCGCTCAATTCTGTCGCCCGTAACGAGAAAAAAACCTCTGGGACCCAGGGTAAACGACGTGATGTATT
The DNA here is from genome assembly GCA_022496165.2 of Catalaphyllia jardinei. Lineage (NCBI taxonomy): Eukaryota > Metazoa > Cnidaria > Anthozoa > Scleractinia > Caryophylliidae > Catalaphyllia > Catalaphyllia jardinei. Next base: position 1,169 of record JAEMPF020007353.1, on the reverse strand, counting down.
TTCTGGCAAAAGTCTGCATCAAGAGCAGAAGAGCATCTGGGCACTTACTCTTTCCGAACAAGTTCAAGAAGTGAAAAGTAAACTGATCAACATGACACCAGCGTGACACAAAGAAAAAATCTGTGTCCCCGACAGGAATCGAACCCATGACCTCGCGAACACCACGCGGGCGCTTTATCTAGTGACCTACGAGAACTGATGGAGAGCAAGGTCATTTAACTGAGTTCATATGTGACAGGCGTCCTGCATACTGCTAGGACCAGCACTGTCAAAGTCATCGTGAGTGTAATAGGTGAAAAAAAAATCGTTAATTTTAAGCTTGGTAATAAAAAAATACCCAGTTGTGTCAAACGTCGAAATTATCATTAACTCGTCCCATGTGAAGTTCGACGTTTGACTTGTCCTAAGATAGTTGTGATCGCTCCAGAAACAGTTGAGTTGAACACGATCGGGTACCAGTTTCCTGATGAAAGACGCGATCGCTTGGATCAAAACAACCGCGCACTGCATTCTGGAACATTTTCCATCGCAACGTCTGATCTAGGGAGTCTATCGAAGCGAATTTTGTCGCTACTTTCGCTAAGATAGATTTTGGGTGTTTATGATTGTCTTCATATATACAATTAATCACGCCTTTTCCGGTGTTCCTGCGTAAAAGACCTATATTTGTAAATAGGCATAGCCTGCGGACGGATTTCTTGTAGCCTGAATTTCAGTCGCCCTATATCTTTCAGTGTTAATTAACTTAGATCGAGCTTGTACCTACAAAATGCCACGTTAATGTCTTTACGGTTATTGTGCACCAAACACCGGGCTGGTTTCGGGGGCAGGGTCAAATGGCAGGTGTTATACCAAACAGGAGTTTTTTTGGTTTTTTTTTTCACTGAACCAAAAATAATATATATAATAGCAGTATACGGCATTGATACAATAAAGAAAAGTGGCGTAATGATAGGAACAGTGAGTTAAAATAGATAAGGAGACAGTTTCCTTTTTTGTTTTTAGAGAAGTCTTTCCTACTGATTATTTTTTCAGTTTCATATTTAGCTCGAAATCCATGAATGCCAAATGGCAAGAATGCCGATGGGCAAGAATTTGGATTTGAGTTTCATCCGAGGTCATCATAGTCTCCTTCGCAGCCGTTTTTTGGGATGTCACGCAATGCTCCA
>JAEMPF020007352.1:0-14090 GCA_022496165.2 Catalaphyllia jardinei | reverse complement strand
TAGATAGATAGATAGATAGATAGATAGATAGATAGATAGATAGATAGATAGATAGATAGATAGACAGATAGATAGAAACTTTATTTATGTGCCAAGAAGAAGCTAGCCGAGGGGCAGGCCCTCTACTAATAGGGGACACCAAAAGTTTGATAAAAAAAATGTGTGTTCGCGTTCAAAATTTTGCTTTAAGCCGCCAAGCTACGCAGGCTAGGCCAAAATGAAAGTGGCGAAAGTGCCACAAATTTTATGAGCCGTAAGCGTCATGTTAGACTTTCTAAAAGTCCTTTCCAATAATTCTTGGTTTCGTCGTTACGTCACTCGCGCTCGCCCTCGCGACTTCGTCGCTCGAGAAATGGAATAAGGTCGATTTGTGGCAAGTCTAGCGTCATGTGTGCCTGCCTATGAGTTTGATCAGTTGACATTTCCTGCCACCTGAAGGGATGCAAGAGTTAAATTACGAATTTACGTCACAGACAGGCTTTGCCGCTCACGCATCCAGCCTTTTTTCGGCAGAAACCCCGTTGGGGGGGTGGGGGGGTGGGGCGGTACTCCCTTATATGGGCTATATAGGTATGTGCGGCCCCAAAGGGTTTGGTTTTTCAGCCGTTTTGATCATAGATAGGGTATCGATCTTAGCTGATTTTGGCCATTTTGGTCATAAATAGGGTATGGTTTTTGTACTCTAGCCCTGATATGGGTAGCCGCTTTTTCAACATTATCGAAAAGAAAAACAACAAAACCCTTCACAAATTATGTTTATGGTAATTTAACATTGGTCTGAACTAGAGATCCAATTAAAACGCAGACCCGAAACAGGATTTTGATGTAAGGTTCAGATCATAAATAGGGTTTCGAACTTTTGGTCAGGTCATAAATAAAGTAGGAAATATCGCAGATTTTGGTCATAAATAGGGTGAGGGTTTTGGGAAGTGGGCCGCACACCCCCGCCCAATTTTTCTGGGAGTACTCACCCCGGGGCAGGAACGTAGACTGGACTCGAGAAAGCGGCAGAAATCGAGCCCACAGCTGCTGAAAACGTTAGAAAAAGAAAATAGAAAGTGAAACAGCAAACTGTTGCAAGATAAGCCAGGCACCCATTATGCTTACGGCTCGTAAAATTTGCATTGTAGCATTTTCGCCACCTCTTCTTTTCATTTTTGCCCATTATTGTTCTGGAAGGGCATTACAATAAAGTAGAAAAAAGTAAAGCATAGCTGTTTGACTACTGGTCATACATGTGCTGTATGGTGTGCATGGTGTTGACACCATGTTTATGTTTTGCTAGTTAGGTTTGCTTTAAAGAGGGTCTCAATGAGGGGGGGAGGGTGGGTGGGTGCCTTTGACGGTTGACGGTTAAAAATAAGTCGTTTTGACGGTTGACGGTTAAATTTTAGGTCATTTGACGGTTGACGGTTAATTTTTCGGAATGACGTTTATTACACGAATTTAAAGCACAAATTTCGCTGTAAGTTTTAATAAAACGATATAATTTGTTCATATTTGAATACTGGAATTAATCCTATAATTTGTGCACTAAAAATGACGTTATTGGTCCTCAACTATGAAAACTATGAGTATTATTAGCGTAATTACATCACCTCCGTTACCGCTGGACGTATTAACGCGATGAAAAGGTAATGATGACAGACCTGCACGGACTCTCATTGTGGCTTTCCATGAGTCCCCTTGAAATCATATTTTGGCCCTAACGAACGTGTCTTTGAGGGTTTTATCTTTCTTTGAAGGAGATTATTGGAGGTTTTTCAAAAATTGTTTTCAGCAAAGGCTCCATTGTTCCATCAATATTTGTTACAGTTGGCTGCTCGGTTACCAACCAAGCCAGGGAAAAGGCCCTGGGTACGAGGTTGCTCGGTGACCTGGCCTTTGAATGGCAGTAAGGCTGGAGTTGACCTTGCTTTGATACAGACCTCTCTGGTTTTATCATGTAAAATAATCTAGTTAGCATTATAACAACGTGATTTATACAATAAAAGCAGTGACGTCTGTATCAAAAGAAGGTCACCTGCAGCCTCGCTGCCATTCAATGGCCAGGTCACTGAGCACACGACTGTAAAATGGTCTATACTGGACGTCATGCTTTGTAAGAGCAAACGAACAGCGATAGCGAGGTCATGCGAAGTGATATGTGATGACTGACGTTTTACAGCACCGGAAGTGTTAACAGAGCGGAAGTCAGCAGCCTGGTTCCCAGGGCCTTTTTCCTGGCTTAGGCCCAAATTCAGGGAAAAGGCCCTAGGAACGAGGTTGCTGAGGAATTTGAAGGCTAGTTCTGATTCGCTCATTTGACGGTTGACGGTAAAAATACTCCGTCTTCGACGATTGACGGTTAATTTTTTTGGCCATTTGACGATTGACGGTTAACCCCATTGAAACCCTCTTTAAAGTTTAAGTGGCCGAACACGTTAACACAGTTTTTAAGTGCCTATACCAGGAGCCCTGCCTATACCTAATTCACCATTACGTTTTAAACTATTTATGCTTTGGCGCTGGTTTTTTGCAAGAGTCAAGGTTAACCACAGAAGTATTTATTCTCGCATTTAGGTTAGGGGTATGCTGTTTCCATGGCAACGGAGATGATTAAAAACAAGGCTTAAAAATGGTTTTTGCTTCTTTTAAAAGAATCCAGTCGTTAGATTTTTTTCATCGTTTGCCCACGACGAATTGACATTAAATCGCTTTGGTCAACACTGTTCCAATAAAATTTTGACCTAGGCGATTTTCGTAATTCGCTGTAAATCGTTTTCTGTATTATTTAAAAATTCCCTATGTCAAAATTCAGATATTTCGTGATAGACCATTCACGTGGTTTCGGAACTATTTTTTTTACCAAATTTCTTGAAATTCTAACGACTGGACCGTCAGAAATCGGCACTGAGTTTCCGCAAGAGCAATCGGTCTTAATTTTTCGAGCAACTGTGCATGCGCTGCATTTAACTGGGAAAGGAGGGGGGGGGGGGGGGTTATAATAAAGAACTTTCCCGAGAATTGCGGGGTTCATCGTGTCATTTTACATTTTTCATCGTTTCACTTTTCTATACCTTCGTTATAAAGACTAAAACCATCAACACACTGCGTTCGAATACGAAGAAAAATAGCAAAGATAGAGCGGGCACATTCTCGACCCCAGAGCTCTTGTCTTTTATCACGTGACTGACGGCGACAAGAGCTCTGGGCATGCATGGGGAACCCCAAGCACGCGTAGCATCTGGCTACAAGGGTCTCATAGCGCATGCTCGTGCTTTCAAAACCATTGTAACGATATCTAGCTTCGGTATTTTGTTGAAAAATTAAGCAGAAGGCAATAATAAAAGCTTTAGTTTGTGTACACCTCCTCAACAGTTAAAATTTCAGAGATAATTGGCTAGGAAATATTTATTTGATTTCACAGAGTTCACATGATTAATTAAAAGTCATTCAGCCGTTGCGTGCAAACGTCAAACATGTCTCGGTTATATGCAAATTTGGAATATGTCACGAAATAACATTTGGTTCTTCTCTCGGCGAATTCTCAGTTGTTAAACATCTTTATTCATTGAAAATAGCTTTATATTGCTATAAAGAGCTAAGAAGAAATGTTCTGGACTTTTGAAGCCGTTTCAAAACTAAAGACCTCCGAAAATTGCACATTTTACGATTGCGTGCACGATCTGTGATTTGCATAAAAAACAGCCATAGAATTTCCAAGAGGGCGGGACGACCTTCGCAAGGCACGTTAAAATTTTACCGCCTGACAGATTGACCAATCAGAAGCGCTTTCTTTGTTTCAACCAGTAACGAAAGAGCTTGGTCCAGGGTTCCCCAGAGCTCCTCTCGCCGTCTGTCATGCGCAAAAGAGAAGAGCTCTGGGGTCGAGAATGGGGCACTGAGCAAATAAAATGATCCCTGTATCAACGGTATGTTTGTTTTTGCAATCCTTGTGCTCGCGCGAAAACTTGTCGAGTTTCATAACCAGTTACGTAAGCATTGACGTCGTCGTTGCTTAAGCTACACAGTGTTTGACAAAATACTAGTCCTAAAACTTCCTTAGCAACGGTACCCCTTCGCTTTTTCTCGGAATCGTTTGCGCATAGACAAAAGGTAATGTGCTAGTGCGTGTCGATAACGCTGTTATCGACCAATGCGATAGTTTTATAATAAAGTGCTAGTCTACTTCGCAACATCCCCGCACTGTAGTTTGCTTTCATCGGTAGCCCAATTCTCCCGACGAAATCTTAGGTAAGCTATTTATTGTTGTACTGAACTATAACAACGTAAAACTTAGGGAGGAGGGTTGACGCAGTAGCGAGAGTTCTCAGCGCTTTCCATTAATCCCGGGTTCGATTCCCGGCCTCGGCGTCATACGTGGATTTGTGCTTGACAGCGTCCCCAATATAAGTACGTCAGTGCTAGATTTCATAAAGTTCATTGCGTTATTGGGCAAAATTGCTGGCTTTCGCTTTAGGCAAGCAAGGGGGTTGGGTTTCGCGTACTGAGAGACTGAGGAAAGCGAGTCCGCTTGTGCACTTCCGACTTTGTAGGCCGCGGCTCAAAGCGAAAGCAGCAGTGTCGTTCAGTCTGCGAGTTAAACATGTTTCAGTCTGACAAAAGATTTTAAAACGACACAAACCAGTTTCCCTAGTCAAGTACATGCATTTTTCTCGGCCAAAAACTGTGTATGAGCATTCTTTTATTCAGTGTTAGGAAAAATAAACCTGAGGCGGATCGAAAATTGGCGTGATTTTAAACTCAAAATAATCCTGCTCGTGAGTTTGAATAAATTTGCTTCAATTGTCAAAATAGAAAAACAAGGATCGCAACACTCGTTGACTTTAATTTTCCAGGAAAAAAGGGAACAAGCGTTTTCAAGGTTCTATGGCGTTATATCCCCGCCAAAATTCGACTTTCGCTTTTGATGCTGTGTTTAAATTCTCTGTTTGTTGTCCGCGATTCGACATTACAGTTTCGCAATGTGACATCGAACTTGCAACATTAGAGTTTTACGATGCGACTTTGAAGTTTGACAATACGACGTTGATTTCACTTTCACGGCTACCATCCGACATGCTCAGTTGTCATTTTATGGTAGGTTCAACACGCTTGAATGGGTGCTTGGATGATGTACAACCACTCCAATATGGCGGGGGAGTGGGTATCTTCAAGCTCATAACTAGCCTGCGAAAACAGCCGTCCTCCCGCGCTCCCGACCCGAGTGGCGTTTCGCGTGACCAGATGCGGGACAGATTTACGTCATCAGTATGGAATTTTCTGCGGACATCCTTCACGCGAAACACCACTCGGGCCGGGAGCGAAGAAGGACGGCTGCTTAATTTGGCTTTTACTTCGGCTAGAAGAGCAAAGAACGCGTCATCAAAATGGAACTAGTTTTATGGATAATTAAACACAAGCTGCTGCATAGTTTTAAAGTTTTAAATAATTTTGTATGTTTGTAGTCCGGCAGTATGGAAGTGTGGAAGTGTGGCAGTGTGGAAGTGAGGAAGCGTGGCCATGTAGAAGCGTGGAAGTGTGGAAGTGTGGAAGCGTGGAAGCGTGGAAGCGTGGAAGCGTGGAAGCGTGGAAGCGTGGAAGCGTGGAAGGGTGGAAGCGTGGAAGCGTGGAAGTGTGGAAGTGTGCGGACTACCCCACGAACTACCCTAAATAAACAGCCAAATTTACTTTAACGGGGGGAAAGAGACACAGGAGGCCCATCTGCTCCACCTACACGGTCACCATATATAACGGTATGACTTCCTCGACCCGGTCTTTTTTTCATTTTCACCCCATTCTCCATCAGCCACATGCCAAAACCCCGTTTTCTGAATGGACTGTTGAATACTTTCTTTAAAGTGTTTGCCATCGACATTGACATTTGCTGAAAAGCAGCTGTTTTTAAACTTTCTTACATCTTGAGAAATCGAGATCATTGAAGATGACACCTCTACATTACAAACAGGTGAACTAAATTAATATTATATTCTTTAGCAATGTTAATGTCGATATTAAAGACCTTGATATTCAACAGTGCTTTACCGATAGAAATAGCATTTTGGCATGTGGCCGATGAAGAATGGGGTAAAAATGAAAAAAAGACCGGATCGAGGAAGTCGGTGAAAAGAAAATGGCAGCTTTTTTTCATATAGTCATGATCGTGTAGGCGGAGCAGGTAGGCTTCTTGTGTCTCTTTCTCTCGTTTAAAGTAAATTTGGCTGTTTATTTAGGGTAGTCCGTGGGGGTAGTCCGTAGGGGTAGTCCGTAGGGTAGTCCGTGGGGGTAGTCCGTAGGGTAGTCCGTGGGGGTAGTCCGAAGGGTAGTCCGTGGGGGTAGTCCGTAGGGTAGTCCGCGGAGTGGGTCAGTAGGTAGTCCGGGGAGCGGGCGTCAGTTTTTTCAACTCTCCCCTAGTCGCGTGTTTAAATTGAGCGCTGCAAACTTCTATTGTTGTAATTTCAATGGTAGAGCCGTCCCATGGGCTTTTCCATTAGAGTTTGTATGCAAATATCGGGTTGAAAGTAGAGTTATCATACATCATATATACATGATCATACATAACGCTTGCGTGACTAACGGAGCGGAAAGCAAGAAAAGTTAGCGAAGCCGAATATATTCTCTCTCTGTCTCGTCACCAAAACTGAGAGTTCAGATAGCATCGAGATTTAGACTCTTCATTGAGATATACAGAAGAGAACATAGTTTTGTAACAATCAGTCAGGATTGAAATAGGGAGTTTTTAGTTCAAATTTCTGTGTGTGTATTTTGGTTATTTGTACGGAATTAGAACTACCGCTTAATTAAAGAACAGTCAGAACTAAGCGATTGTAATTCTTCTGACTGAGGCTTTATGCCACACAGTAAATAATTTCCTATATTTTAATGCTTTCAACTACGTTACAGCAAGAGTAGGCAAGTTTATTCATTGTACTAGAGTGACGCTCATTAGTAAGCCAAGGCACTTATTAGTATGCTGGAATCCACTTTTACCTAGAGACCTAGACAGAAACGGGGCTTAATTTCATCTCTCTATGACTGCTCATGTCATATGTTACATTCAAAAGCAATTAACTGAAAGTAATTAACCTGTTTATCTCTTTAAAAATTGAACTAAGTTTCTATCATCTTTACGAGTTATAGAAAGACACGTCATGTTGCGTTACGTAACGCGATATGTTTCTAGACAATAATGACAAAGGCCGTACACTTTCGCGTCCGGTGGCTTGAAAAACTATTGCAAGATGATCTTTACTTCTCTGAATCAAAGAACGTTTCACTGATATACGGAGAAGAGCAAGATTGTGGCCAGAATTTACCCATTCGTTTCAACTCAGGATAACAATATCACCAAGTTCTTGGTAATGCTTAGGGCCTGTTCACATGGAAGTGGGGGACCCCTGTGAGGTGAGGTACCTCGCCTACCCGTGGTAAAGAAATACTTGTCTTCACATGCAACCACGGAGACGCGGGGTGAGGTGCAAAATGCAATCTCTTGGCCGCTGACCACGCACATGAACAAAGGCTATCGTTTGTTGCTTTTCGCTTTAATGTCGTTGCTGCAGACAAAACTATAGTTTGATTCCGCTGATTAGCCTGACTATCCGATTCCACGCTTAAATTTTTGCGAGCACTGTCAATTTCATCAGCGTTTTGGCGGTTTTAGAGGTGAAATCGTCGAAATAACTCGCCACGCTCGAGTGATTTGATTACCCCGGTTAGGCGGGCTACCCACTCCGCAGCTTTCACATGGAGAAAACTCATCCCATCAAAGCGGGTTACCCGGACAGGCTGACCCGGTAACTCGCCTTGGTGGGGCCGTGACCCCACCTATTAAATATAACATGTGAACGCGATCAAGAAGAAATATGGGTCATTGACCAAGTGTGAGGTCAAGATGGCTGGATATGGGCTTCGTTCTTTTTTTGCGTGTTTATGGACCGAGACGAAGTCGAGGTCCATAAACTCGCAAAAAGAGAACGAAGCCAATATCCAGCCATCTTGACCGAACAAACTTGGTCAATAAAGGATTTATTATATGGCTTTCGGGGAAATGTTTCTTGCGGGAAACAGCGGGTAGTCCCGAGCGGGCAAGATGGCTCCATCTTGCCCGCCCGGGTAGCCAATCATAGCGCGCGATTTGGGTCATCTTGCCCGCTCGCGGAGCTAGCCATATAATAAAAAGAGATATTGTATGGATAGATTGGTTACCCCACCAAGGCGGGGGACTTCACCTGCCTGAGGTCCCCCACTTCCATGTGAACAGTCGTCAGCTGACACGTGGTGCCTAACATCAACAATGCTGGTCGATATAAAGGTGTACGTTAACCCTATTTATGTTCACCCCATGTCTTACTTAGACTATCTCTGTGTTGGGTTTCAACTTTAATCATAAGTCTTATTATTGTACAATTGCAGATAGAGGAAGCATGGAATCATTAACTGGAATCCTATTGGACGTCTCTGGCTCCATGAGTAGCAATATTGGTAGTGGCATTGATGAAGAAGGAGGTCCATGGGCTCGTTCGATCTTTGACGTTATTGACAACCTTATCAGACACGACGTTTCCTCTGATAACCATGTGTTTGCAATAGGCGTTGGGGCTAGTTCGGGTGGAGGAGTGTTTGATGTCATAGGCACTGTCAAACAGTTTCAGAATCAAGGCATTTCTGTTAAAAATACAGGTGAGCCTGCCACACATGAACACATAAACAGGATTTTTGAAATACTGGAAAGAGCCGGTGCAAGAACAATCCGCAAATGGGCAGAGGTACATGTCGTCAGGGAGGCATTAAGTGATTACTTGGCAGTCTTGTTTCTGAGCAAATTTGAATCTGACCGACGGTTTCTGAAAGAATTCGTCCAGACATGTCTACCACCAGCGTGCCGCGACTGGCCTGAAGCTCCGCTGCCGAGTATTGGTGATCTTCTGCGCAGAGTAGCGAACAGTGCGTATGCGTCGACGGTGACCTGTTTCAAAAGGGCTGAAGTAGAAGACGTCATAGAAGTGGTAGAAAAGGCTAAATCCTATTTGATGAAAGAAGTAGGCGTCCATTCCATCGTTAGTGTTAAGGAAGCCTCAGATGTCCTACATGGATACGTCGATGAAGAAAGAGAACTTTCTAAAGAACGGAGTAGGGAATTATTGCGGAGCATCGAGCCTTTCATTTACGGCAGAACACCTTTGTATGAATCAATTGAGAAGGCAACAAAACTGTTTGAAGGCACTGCCTCTATGTTCTCCATTCACAAAAAGCTGTTGTTTATCCTGTCAGACGGAGAGCCCACCGATGGAGAAAATACGGACCGTGAAGGAATAGATGACGCTGTTGCAAAATTGACCGCAGCAAATGTCACCGTTGTGAGCTGCTTTATAACTGAGTCCACACAGATTACTCCTAGACGACTGTACAGCAAGATGGAACCTGACTGGAATCCCAGTGCAAAGTTCCTGTTCTCATTGAGCTCATCATTGCAAACGCAGTCGCTACCGCGCACGATTTTTGTTAAACGTGGTTGGATTATCGACATCACCAACAATGAAACATATTTGTTCTTGCAGGTTAATCATCCAGATAACATGCGAGAGGCTTGCGAGGTGGCTCGAAATGTCGTTTGTTGTCAAGATGTGTTATCTGATTTGCTTGCATCCGTCGATCTTGATGTCTACATCAACCAGAAAGTGACTGGCTTTAAAGCAAAGGAGCAAGAAGGAGGTACTTGCTATGCGAACGCATCGGCTGCCGTGCTTGATTTGTCCATGAGACGAATTCTTGGTCGTGAAGGCGGATATCCAGATTTCTATGAATTAAGAAAGGAATTTATCAAACGTTATGGAACTGAAGGTGCCAACACCCTCTGTGTGCTGCAGGAAATGTGCCCAAAATACCGTTTGCATTGCGAGCAAGTTGATCTCAAGGGTGCTATGAAAGCAATAACTGCGAAACGGCCAGCGGTGGCAAGATTTCGGCTCACCGACGATGAATGGGATAGTTTTACGAAATTCTTTAAGAGTAAGCCAACCAGCATTTTGACAAAGAAGGAAATCGACATAACAGCCCGTCCTCCCAATGCCCGTACTGGTGGCCATGCAGTTGTGTTGACCAGCTTCAACAGCGAATGCTTACGACTCATGAATTCTTGGGGAGTCCACTGGGCTGACCAAGGATTCTTTAAAGTGCAGAACGCAGACGTTCTTGGGCTACAATTCATTGATGTTTTCTGGACTGTGGAAGATTTAACTGAAGAAGAGAAGTCCTATTACGAGAAACATGGATCCCAAGTTGCCAGGAGATTGATGAATTCCTACCAGGCTCTACAGAGAGCTGAATACACGTGCCCCAAGTGCAGCAGGCCGTCGCCGGTTATGGAGTTTACTGGAACTTTATTGCAAGCAAAGTGTCCCAAATGTTCCCGTTCTTTCTCCACAAACGATGGCAAAGGGAACATTTTGGCTCTGAATTTATATCTTACTTCTTTAACCCATGAAACAGATTTGGGTAAAAATCAAAAGGATTGCAGCTGATTGACAAATGTTATCCTCCTCGCATAAACTACTTGACAGGCTTCAAATGCTTTCAAAAATTGTGATTTTGGCATTCTGAAACTGCCAGATGCACATACTTGTTAATAGGAAAGAAAATTTAGACCGAGCGGGTTTTGCAGAATGATTTAGGACTAGGATATCTAAAAGATAGTAATGCTGCGGCATATTCTGTTGATAATGACATATTTTACGTAGTCATTGATCTATCTGCGCGCTCCAAGTCTTACATTATAACCTTTATTTCTTAAAGTAGTGTCAAATTGTGATGTGCAACTTAAAATCCCTCCTTGTATTTATCAACTTCATGCATCATGACGCACCGATAGTGAGGTGACATGGGATCGAGACAATAAAGCACATGCACATACACATAGATGTATATCTACCTGCCCTTTACCAGAACATCGAAAAAATGAAAATCGAAGATGTGGAAATTGCAGTAGCTGCAGTAGCAGAAATCGCACTTAAAAATATTGTACTGGTACGTATTAAATGTCTCTGGAGTGTTGACAGTGGCAAAGACGCGTCCAGTCGCCGGATGTGTGAAAATGCTAAAACTTAACTGAGCCAGTAAATTCATGATTGGATGAATGAAATAAGAGTGTTCTTCAGTTTCCGTTTGTTTTTGTTATTATACAAGTTTTAGTAACGACGATTTCTCGTCATCTGATTTAAGACTTCGACCACGGAGGCGAGACTGCTAAGAAATGACATACTAAGATTAAAACTAGTAGTAATCAAAGATTATCAGAGTGCGTTCGACGCTGTAACGTTAATACAGATACCTTAAAGGATTTCTCTAGCTGACTTTCAACCTCTGTCTCTTGCTAGAACATTTTTTCATCAACGACCGGGGTTTTACAGAAAGATATTTCAGTGACAAAGTCTATGCCAATTTGATTGAAGAGGTTCCGGTACAAACTAGGTTGCGTGACGGCAACAGTTTCCGTAGGCACACAAGTTTATGGGACTAAAATATTTACATCGGCCTTCAAATTTTGTGCTAAATATTCTCACATTCACTTGTAATGTTTAAGCGTTAAAAGCTAATTTCTAAAAGTATATTATTTACGAACATTAGTCTAAGCAAGAACCTCAAATATAAGTAAACATTTGCAATCAGGTGCTCGTTCATCGTAAACTCCGTGTGACTGACTCGAGTATTTCCCCTGACCTGATTAACAAGGTACACAGTATTTACATTTCCGTACCCTGGTTCAGGTTCAGTCTTACAGACCTTGCCCGCAGAGTACTCTTCCACTGATTTCAAATAATATTTGACCGGATAAGACTGACCTTTTCTGTCGCGACTGGAGCTAAATCAACAAATGCAATCAAATACAGCTGTTTCCACAGTTCGTCCAGATTTACAAACTTTCACGTACTGCATTAAAAAAAGCAAGAGTTGAGAAAGTCCATCACGATCTCCTTCACATGATGAATCATCCATATTTATAAACTTTCACATATTGCATAGATTTAAGAACAAAAGTAAGAGCTGTGAAAGTCAAGCACGATCTTCTTCATGTCGTTTTACAGGTAAATCAGAGCGAAACAAAACCACTAGGTAAACCTGTGCATTCTGGTAAAAAGTGATGAATTCCCTTTTTGCTGCGCAGCGAGCGTAGCGAGCGAGCAGCAACATAATCAGGATTTAAGAAGAATATATAAAAGGGAGTACGAATTCTCGAATTCATCACTTATTACCAGAATGCATTGCGCCACAAACAACACGAGGATGTCACACTATCTTTTCGCCTGGATTCTAGTGAGAAAGGTTTACTAGTGGTTATGTTTTGCTCTGATTTACCTGTAAAACGATGACTTTCACAGCTCTTACTTTTGTTCTTAAATTAAGGTGGAATGGTACCATATATATGGACCAAAAAGTTAGTCAATTTGGTGAAAAAAGATCAATTGTGTGCTGTTGCACTTATGAACAGAAATTGAATTATGAAGGTTTTCCTCAAAATGATTGCTATGGCATCCAGCCACAGCATTTTGAGGAAGTGTTTTATAGCATTGATGCCAAAATTTCCTGCTCTTTTACAAGAACAGGATTTGACTGTCAAACAAGCATTTCGTGTAAGTTTCTGTTTTGTTCTGTGATATGAACCTACGTTTTGGCAGTTAACTCTTGTTTTTAGTGCTTTTTACAGGCTTTCTTTGAAAATATCTTCATTTTACGCCACACCCATTGGACAAATCATCTCCGGTCACTTGACAGACGTAAAATATTACGATTTTTTGGTTTAAATCATCACAACTCTACTGGTCTTTAATTAGCCGAAGTTTCAGGAGTTCTACTTAAATATGTTGCAAAGTAGAAATGTTGGCGTGAAGTCAGTCGGTACAAATATAGGCTTTTGAGAAAAATGCACTTAAAGTTTTTTTCAAGAAGGATTAAGCATTTAACAAGCCACAAATAGCGGGAGGGGGTCAGATTGGATCTCTAGGGAGGGGGTGCAATGCGTGGTTGTTCTATTTTGTAGAAAGTTACTGCAGTTTTGGAAATAATCCTTTTCATAAGGGAAATGAATAAGCCTGTGATGACATTTAGAGGCAAAACCTTTCACAACTAATTATACCAATCGAGTTGTGCATGTCTTCAAAGCTTTTCTACAAAGTTTCGTTTCAATATGTTAAAACTAATGCATATTTTTGGTAACGTTCTTATGGTAAAGATCCGTTGCTATGGTCGTTGCTAGGCAAAAAACTTTTACCAGGGTTCTCAGCAAAATTCAATAAAAAACGGGAGCTTTCCTTGCTGAACAAGAAAACTAGCTTTCGTTTTGTTTCGAACATATTTGTTTAGCTTATTTGTATCTCCATACGCATGGTGATGTGAAGAGAACAGCAAACGTTGAGCCCTACGCTATATAAACCGAGACGTAAATGTCTTACCATCTCCAAACAAAATGAAACAAAAAAAAATTACACAAAAAAAAAAACATATGTTCAAGTTAACATTTGTCACAACCAAATTGTTAAGAAAAATGTAGATAAGATAATGAAATCAAAATAGAATAGAAAAAGAAAAAAGAATAGAAAAAGTTTATTTTAACGGTTCAAAAGTAAGTTCATAGTAGGTTAACAAGTACGGTTATTTTTGTAACTTTTATTTTATTGTAATATGTACCTAAAGTACAAATGTAGGAAGTAGTTCATCACTTTCCTTTTCTTCCTTTTTTTCCCTTCCGGTGTGTGTAAAAGTGAAAGAAAAAACGTAATAGAACTGTGTTGTAAGAAGTGCGAGTAGTGTAAGTAGTGTGGTGTACTGTATATCTTTGTAAATAGTTTTGCAAATTAAAATTTAAAAAAAACCTATACCACTGTGTACTTTCCTTAAATTTCGCAGTCATCTAGACGAAAATTAGCACTTCAAAATGTTTTTGACGAGTGTTCAAGAGTCTTAAATCTTGTGTTTTCAATATTTTAGGGTATCAAACCACCTTAATGTAGTATGTAAAGGTTTGTAAATTTGGACGAACATGAATTTAAGCTACAGTAAAGCTTTAGCATTTTTGCTCATCGCGATTGACGCGTCCTCGACAGTCTAGTGTC
>JAEMPF020007351.1:0-14090 GCA_022496165.2 Catalaphyllia jardinei | reverse complement strand
TAGATAGATAGATAGATAGATAGATAGATAGATAGATAGATAGATAGATAGATAGATAGATAGACAGATAGATAGAAACTTTATTTATGTGCCAAGAAGAAGCTAGCCGAGGGGCAGGCCCTCTACTAATAGGGGACACCAAAAGTTTGATAAAAAAAATGTGTGTTCGCGTTCAAAATTTTGCTTTAAGCCGCCAAGCTACGCAGGCTAGGCCAAAATGAAAGTGGCGAAAGTGCCACAAATTTCATGAGCCGTAAGCGTCATGTTAGACTTTCTAAAAGTCCTTTGCAATAATTCTTGGTTTCGTCGTTACGTCACTCGCGCTCGCCCTCGCGACTTCGTCGCTCGAGAAATGGAATAAGGTCGATTTGTGGCAAGTCTAGCGTCATGTGTGCCTGCCTATGAGTTTGATCAGTTGACATTTCCTGCCACCTGAAGGGATGCAAGAGTTAAATTACGAATTTACGTCACAGACAGGCTTTGCCGCTCACGCATCCAGCCTTTTTTCGGCAGAAACCCCGTTGGGGGGGTGGGGGGGTGGGGCGGTACTCCCTTATATGGGCTATATAGGTATGTGCGGCCCCAAAGGGTTTGGTTTTTCAGCCGTTTTGATCATAGATAGGGTATCGATCTTAGCTGATTTTGGCCATTTTGGTCATAAATAGGGTATGGTTTTTGTACTCTAGCCCTGATATGGGTAGCCGCTTTTTCAACATTATCGAAAAGAAAAACAACAAAACCCTTCACAAATTATGTTTATGGTAATTTAACATTGGTCTGAACTAGAGATCCAATTAAAACGCAGACCCGAAACAGGATTTTGATGTAAGGTTCAGATCATAAATAGGGTTTCGAACTTTTGGTCAGGTCATAAATAAAGTAGGAAATATCGCAGATTTTGGTCATAAATAGGGTGAGGGTTTTGGGAAGTGGGCCGCACACCCCCGCCCAATTTTTCTGGGAGTACTCACCCCGGGGCAGGAACGTAGACTGGACTCGAGAAAGCGGCAGAAATCGAGCCCACAGCTGCTGAAAACGTTAGAAAAAGAAAATAGAAAGTGAAACAGCAAACTGTTGCAAGATAAGCCAGGCATCCATTATGCTTACGGCTCGTAAAATTTGCATTGTAGCATTTTCGCCACCTCTTCTTTTCATTTTTGCCCATTATTGTTCTGGAAGGGCATTACAATAAAGTAGAAAAAAGTAAAGCATAGCTGTTTGACTACTGGTCATACATGTGCTGTATGGTGTGCATGGTGTTGACACCATGTTTATGTTTTGCTAGTTAGGTTTGCTTTAAAGAGGGTCTCAATGAGGGGGGGAGGGTGGGTGGGTGCCTTTGACGGTTGACGGTTAAAAATAAGTCGTTTTGACGGTTGACGGTTAAATTTTAGGTCATTTGACGGTTGACGGTTAATTTTTCGGAATGACGTTTATTACACGAATTTAAAGCACAAATTTCGCTGTAAGTTTTAATAAAACGATATAATTTGTTCATATTTGAATACTGGAATTAATCCTATAATTTGTGCACTAAAAATGACGTTATTGGTCCTCAACTATGAAAACTATGAGTATTATTAGCGTAATTACATCACCTCCGTTACCGCTGGACGTATTAACGCGATGAAAAGGTAATGATGACAGACCTGCACGGACTCTCATTGTGGCTTTCCATGAGTCCCCTTGAAATCATATTTTGGCCCTAACGAACGTGTCTTTGAGGGTTTTATCTTTCTTTGAAGGAGATTATTGGAGGTTTTTCAAAAATTGTTTTCAGCAAAGGCTCCATTGTTCCATCAATATTTGTTACAGTTGGCTGCTCGGTTACCAACCAAGCCAGGGAAAAGGCCCTGGGTACGAGGTTGCTCGGTGACCTGGCCTTTGAATGGCAGTAAGGCTGGAGTTGACCTTGCTTTGATACAGACCTCTCTGGTTTTATCATGTAAAATAATCTAGTTAGCATTATAACAACGTGATTTATACAATAAAAGCAGTGACGTCTGTATCAAAAGAAGGTCACCTGCAGCCTCGCTGCCATTCAATGGCCAGGTCACTGAGCACACGACTGTAAAATGGTCTATACTGGACGTCATGCTTTGTAAGAGCAAACGAACAGCGATAGCGAGGTCATGCGAAGTGATATGTGATGACTGACGTTTTACAGCACCGGAAGTGTTAACAGAGCGGAAGTCAGCAGCCTGGTTCCCAGGGCCTTTTTCCTGGCTTAGGCCCAAATTCAGGGAAAAGGCCCTAGGAACGAGGTTGCTGAGGAATTTGAAGGCTAGTTCTGATTCGCTCATTTGACGGTTGACGGTAAAAATACTCCGTCTTCGACGATTGACGGTTAATTTTTTTGGCCATTTGACGATTGACGGTTAACCCCATTGAAACCCTCTTTAAAGTTTAAGTGGCCGAACACGTTAACACAGTTTTTAAGTGCCTATACCAGGAGCCCTGCCTATACCTAATTCACCATTACGTTTTAAACTATTTATGCTTTGGCGCTGGTTTTTTGCAAGAGTCAAGGTTAACCACAGAAGTATTTATTCTCGCATTTAGGTTAGGGGTATGCTGTTTCCATGGCAACGGAGATGATTAAAAACAAGGCTTAAAAATGGTTTTTGCTTCTTTTAAAAGAATCCAGTCGTTAGATTTTTTTCATCGTTTGCCCACGACGAATTGACATTAAATCGCTTTGGTCAACACTGTTCCAATAAAATTTTGACCTAGGCGATTTTCGTAATTCGCTGTAAATCGTTTTCTGTATTATTTAAAAATTCCCTATGTCAAAATTCAGATATTTCGTGATAGACCATTCACGTGGTTTCGGAACTATTTTTTTTACCAAATTTCTTGAAATTCTAACGACTGGACCGTCAGAAATCGGCACTGAGTTTCCGCAAGAGCAATCGGTCTTAATTTTTCGAGCAACTGTGCATGCGCTGCATTTAACTGGGAAAGGAGGGGGGGGGGGGGGGTTATAATAAAGAACTTTCCCGAGAATTGCGGGGTTCATCGTGTCATTTTACATTTTTCATCGTTTCACTTTTCTATACCTTCGTTATAAAGACTAAAACCATCAACACACTGCGTTCGAATACGAAGAAAAATAGCAAAGATAGAGCGGGCACATTCTCGACCCCAGAGCTCTTGTCTTTTATCACGTGACTGACGGCGACAAGAGCTCTGGGCATGCATGGGGAACCCCAAGCACGCGTAGCATCTGGCTACAAGGGTCTCATAGCGCATGCTCGTGCTTTCAAAACCATTGTAACGATATCTAGCTTCGGTATTTTGTTGAAAAATTAAGCAGAAGGCAATAATAAAAGCTTTAGTTTGTGTACACCTCCTCAACAGTTAAAATTTCAGAGATAATTGGCTAGGAAATATTTATTTGATTTCACAGAGTTCACATGATTAATTAAAAGTCATTCAGCCGTTGCGTGCAAACGTCAAACATGTCTCGGTTATATGCAAATTTGGAATATGTCACGAAATAACATTTGGTTCTTCTCTCGGCGAATTCTCAGTTGTTAAACATCTTTATTCATTGAAAATAGCTTTATATTGCTATAAAGAGCTAAGAAGAAATGTTATGGACTTTTGAAGCCGTTTCAAAACTAAAGACCTCCGAAAATTGCACATTTTACGATTGCGTGCACGATCTGTGATTTGCATAAAAAACAGCCATAGAATTTCCAAGAGGGCGGGACGACCTTCGCAAGGCACGTTAAAATTTTACCGCCTGACAGATTGACCAATCAGAAGCGCTTTCTTTGTTTCAACCAGTAACGAAAGAGCTTGGTCCAGGGTTCCCCAGAGCTCCTCTCGCCGTCTGTCATGCGCAAAAGAGAAGAGCTCTGGGGTCGAGAATGGGGCACTGAGCAAATAAAATGATCCCTGTATCAACGGTATGTTTGTTTTTGCAATCCTTGTGCTCGCGCGAAAACTTGTCGAGTTTCATAACCAGTTACGTAAGCATTGACGTCGTCGTTGCTTAAGCTACACAGTGTTTGACAAAATACTAGTCCTAAAACTTCCTTAGCAACGGTACCCCTTCGCTTTTTCTCGGAATCGTTTGCGCATAGACAAAAGGTAATGTGCTAGTGCGTGTCGATAACGCTGTTATCGACCAATGCGATAGTTTTATAATAAAGTGCTAGTCTACTTCGCAACATCCCCGCACTGTAGTTTGCTTTCATCGGTAGCCCAATTCTCCCGACGAAATCTTAGGTAAGCTATTTATTGTTGTACTGAACTATAACAACGTAAAACTTAGGGAGGAGGGTTGACGCAGTAGCGAGAGTTCTCAGCGCTTTCCATTAATCCCGGGTTCGATTCCCGGCCTCGGCGTCATACGTGGATTTGTGCTTGACAGCGTCCCCAATATAAGTACGTCAGTGCTAGATTTCATAAAGTTCATTGCGTTATTGGGCAAAATTGCTGGCTTTCGCTTTAGGCAAGCAAGGGGGTTGGGTTTCGCGTACTGAGAGACTGAGGAAAGCGAGTCCGCTTGTGCACTTCCGACTTTGTAGGCCGCGGCTCAAAGCGAAAGCAGCAGTGTCGTTCAGTCTGCGAGTTAAACATGTTTCAGTCTGACAAAAGATTTTAAAACGACACAAACCAGTTTCCCTAGTCAAGTACATGCATTTTTCTCGGCCAAAAACTGTGTATGAGCATTCTTTTATTCAGTGTTAGGAAAAATAAACCTGAGGCGGATCGAAAATTGGCGTGATTTTAAACTCAAAATAATCCTGCTCGTGAGTTTGAATAAATTTGCTTCAATTGTCAAAATAGAAAAACAAGGATCGCAACACTCGTTGACTTTAATTTTCCAGGAAAAAAGGGAACAAGCGTTTTCAAGGTTCTATGGCGTTATATCCCCGCCAAAATTCGACTTTCGCTTTTGATGCTGTGTTTAAATTCTCTGTTTGTTGTCCGCGATTCGACATTACAGTTTCGCAATGTGACATCGAACTTGCAACATTAGAGTTTTACGATGCGACTTTGAAGTTTGACAATACGACGTTGATTTCACTTTCACGGCTACCATCCGACATGCTCAGTTGTCATTTTATGGTAGGTTCAACACGCTTGAATGGGTGCTTGGATGATGTACAACCACTCCAATATGGCGGGGGAGTGGGTATCTTCAAGCTCATAACTAGCCTGCGAAAACAGCCGTCCTCCCGCGCTCCCGACCCGAGTGGCGTTTCGCGTGACCAGATGCGGGACAGATTTACGTCATCAGTATGGAATTTTCTGCGGACATCCTTCACGCGAAACACCACTCGGGCCGGGAGCGAAGAAGGACGGCTGCTTAATTTGGCTTTTACTTCGGCTAGAAGAGCAAAGAACGCGTCATCAAAATGGAACTAGTTTTATGGATAATTAAACACAAGCTGCTGCATAGTTTTAAAGTTTTAAATAATTTTGTATGTTTGTAGTCCGGCAGTATGGAAGTGTGGAAGTGTGGCAGTGTGGAAGTGAGGAAGCGTGGCCATGTAGAAGCGTGGAAGTGTGGAAGTGTGGAAGCGTGGAAGCGTGGAAGCGTGGAAGCGTGGAAGCGTGGAAGCGTGGAAGCGTGGAAGGGTGGAAGCGTGGAAGCGTGGAAGTGTGGAAGTGTGCGGACTACCCCACGAACTACCCTAAATAAACAGCCAAATTTACTTTAACGGGGGGAAAGAGACACAGGAGGCCCATCTGCTCCACCTACACGGTCACCATATATAACGGTATGACTTCCTCGACCCGGTCTTTTTTTCATTTTCACCCCATTCTCCATCAGCCACATGCCAAAACCCCGTTTTCTGAATGGACTGTTGAATACTTTCTTTAAAGTGTTTGCCATCGACATTGACATTTGCTGAAAAGCAGCTGTTTTTAAACTTTCTTACATCTTGAGAAATCGAGATCATTGAAGATGACACCTCTACATTACAAACAGGTGAACTAAATTAATATTATATTCTTTAGCAATGTTAATGTCGATATTAAAGACCTTGATATTCAACAGTGCTTTACCGATAGAAATAGCATTTTGGCATGTGGCCGATGAAGAATGGGGTAAAAATGAAAAAAAGACCGGATCGAGGAAGTCGGTGAAAAGAAAATGGCAGCTTTTTTTCATATAGTCATGATCGTGTAGGCGGAGCAGGTAGGCTTCTTGTGTCTCTTTCTCTCGTTTAAAGTAAATTTGGCTGTTTATTTAGGGTAGTCCGTGGGGGTAGTCCGTAGGGGTAGTCCGTAGGGTAGTCCGTGGGGGTAGTCCGTAGGGTAGTCCGTGGGGGTAGTCCGAAGGGTAGTCCGTGGGGGTAGTCCGTAGGGTAGTCCGCGGAGTGGGTCAGTAGGTAGTCCGGGGAGCGGGCGTCAGTTTTTTCAACTCTCCCCTAGTCGCGTGTTTAAATTGAGCGCTGCAAACTTCTATTGTTGTAATTTCAATGGTAGAGCCGTCCCATGGGCTTTTCCATTAGAGTTTGTATGCAAATATCGGGTTGAAAGTAGAGTTATCATACATCATATATACATGATCATACATAACGCTTGCGTGACTAACGGAGCGGAAAGCAAGAAAAGTTAGCGAAGCCGAATATATTCTCTCTCTGTCTCGTCACCAAAACTGAGAGTTCAGATAGCATCGAGATTTAGACTCTTCATTGAGATATACAGAAGAGAACATAGTTTTGTAACAATCAGTCAGGATTGAAATAGGGAGTTTTTAGTTCAAATTTCTGTGTGTGTATTTTGGTTATTTGTACGGAATTAGAACTACCGCTTAATTAAAGAACAGTCAGAACTAAGCGATTGTAATTCTTCTGACTGAGGCTTTATGCCACACAGTAAATAATTTCCTATATTTTAATGCTTTCAACTACGTTACAGCAAGAGTAGGCAAGTTTATTCATTGTACTAGAGTGACGCTCATTAGTAAGCCAAGGCACTTATTAGTATGCTGGAATCCACTTTTACCTAGAGACCTAGACAGAAACGGGGCTTAATTTCATCTCTCTATGACTGCTCATGTCATATGTTACATTCAAAAGCAATTAACTGAAAGTAATTAACCTGTTTATCTCTTTAAAAATTGAACTAAGTTTCTATCATCTTTACGAGTTATAGAAAGACACGTCATGTTGCGTTACGTAACGCGATATGTTTCTAGACAATAATGACAAAGGCCGTACACTTTCGCGTCCGGTGGCTTGAAAAACTATTGCAAGATGATCTTTACTTCTCTGAATCAAAGAACGTTTCACTGATATACGGAGAAGAGCAAGATTGTGGCCAGAATTTACCCATTCGTTTCAACTCAGGATAACAATATCACCAAGTTCTTGGTAATGCTTAGGGCCTGTTCACATGGAAGTGGGGGACCCCTGTGAGGTGAGGTACCTCGCCTACCCGTGGTAAAGAAATACTTGTCTTCACATGCAACCACGGAGACGCGGGGTGAGGTGCAAAATGCAATCTCTTGGCCGCTGACCACGCACATGAACAAAGGCTATCGTTTGTTGCTTTTCGCTTTAATGTCGTTGCTGCAGACAAAACTATAGTTTGATTCCGCTGATTAGCCTGACTATCCGATTCCACGCTTAAATTTTTGCGAGCACTGTCAATTTCATCAGCGTTTTGGCGGTTTTAGAGGTGAAATCGTCGAAATAACTCGCCACGCTCGAGTGATTTGATTACCCCGGTTAGGCGGGCTACCCACTCCGCAGCTTTCACATGGAGAAAACTCATCCCATCAAAGCGGGTTACCCGGACAGGCTGACCCGGTAACTCGCCTTGGTGGGGCCGTGACCCCACCTATTAAATATAACATGTGAACGCGATCAAGAAGAAATATGGGTCATTGACCAAGTGTGAGGTCAAGATGGCTGGATATGGGCTTCGTTCTTTTTTTGCGTGTTTATGGACCGAGACGAAGTCGAGGTCCATAAACTCGCAAAAAGAGAACGAAGCCAATATCCAGCCATCTTGACCGAACAAACTTGGTCAATAAAGGATTTATTATATGGCTTTCGGGGAAATGTTTCTTGCGGGAAACAGCGGGTAGTCCCGAGCGGGCAAGATGGCTCCATCTTGCCCGCCCGGGTAGCCAATCATAGCGCGCGATTTGGGTCATCTTGCCCGCTCGCGGAGCTAGCCATATAATAAAAAGAGATATTGTATGGATAGATTGGTTACCCCACCAAGGCGGGGGACTTCACCTGCCTGAGGTCCCCCACTTCCATGTGAACAGTCGTCAGCTGACACGTGGTGCCTAACATCAACAATGCTGGTCGATATAAAGGTGTACGTTAACCCTATTTATGTTCACCCCATGTCTTACTTAGACTATCTCTGTGTTGGGTTTCAACTTTAATCATAAGTCTTATTATTGTACAATTGCAGATAGAGGAAGCATGGAATCATTAACTGGAATCCTATTGGACGTCTCTGGCTCCATGAGTAGCAATATTGGTAGTGGCATTGATGAAGAAGGAGGTCCATGGGCTCGTTCGATCTTTGACGTTATTGACAACCTTATCAGACACGACGTTTCCTCTGATAACCATGTGTTTGCAATAGGCGTTGGGGCTAGTTCGGGTGGAGGAGTGTTTGATGTCATAGGCACTGTCAAACAGTTTCAGAATCAAGGCATTTCTGTTAAAAATACAGGTGAGCCTGCCACACATGAACACATAAACAGGATTTTTGAAATACTGGAAAGAGCCGGTGCAAGAACAATCCGCAAATGGGCAGAGGTACATGTCGTCAGGGAGGCATTAAGTGATTACTTGGCAGTCTTGTTTCTGAGCAAATTTGAATCTGACCGACGGTTTCTGAAAGAATTCGTCCAGACATGTCTACCACCAGCGTGCCGCGACTGGCCTGAAGCTCCGCTGCCGAGTATTGGTGATCTTCTGCGCAGAGTAGCGAACAGTGCGTATGCGTCGACGGTGACCTGTTTCAAAAGGGCTGAAGTAGAAGACGTCATAGAAGTGGTAGAAAAGGCTAAATCCTATTTGATGAAAGAAGTAGGCGTCCATTCCATCGTTAGTGTTAAGGAAGCCTCAGATGTCCTACATGGATACGTCGATGAAGAAAGAGAACTTTCTAAAGAACGGAGTAGGGAATTATTGCGGAGCATCGAGCCTTTCATTTACGGCAGAACACCTTTGTATGAATCAATTGAGAAGGCAACAAAACTGTTTGAAGGCACTGCCTCTATGTTCTCCATTCACAAAAAGCTGTTGTTTATCCTGTCAGACGGAGAGCCCACCGATGGAGAAAATACGGACCGTGAAGGAATAGATGACGCTGTTGCAAAATTGACCGCAGCAAATGTCACCGTTGTGAGCTGCTTTATAACTGAGTCCACACAGATTACTCCTAGACGACTGTACAGCAAGATGGAACCTGACTGGAATCCCAGTGCAAAGTTCCTGTTCTCATTGAGCTCATCATTGCAAACGCAGTCGCTACCGCGCACGATTTTTGTTAAACGTGGTTGGATTATCGACATCACCAACAATGAAACATATTTGTTCTTGCAGGTTAATCATCCAGATAACATGCGAGAGGCTTGCGAGGTGGCTCGAAATGTCGTTTGTTGTCAAGATGTGTTATCTGATTTGCTTGCATCCGTCGATCTTGATGTCTACATCAACCAGAAAGTGACTGGCTTTAAAGCAAAGGAGCAAGAAGGAGGTACTTGCTATGCGAACGCATCGGCTGCCGTGCTTGATTTGTCCATGAGACGAATTCTTGGTCGTGAAGGCGGATATCCAGATTTCTATGAATTAAGAAAGGAATTTATCAAACGTTATGGAACTGAAGGTGCCAACACCCTCTGTGTGCTGCAGGAAATGTGCCCAAAATACCGTTTGCATTGCGAGCAAGTTGATCTCAAGGGTGCTATGAAAGCAATAACTGCGAAACGGCCAGCGGTGGCAAGATTTCGGCTCACCGACGATGAATGGGATAGTTTTACGAAATTCTTTAAGAGTAAGCCAACCAGCATTTTGACAAAGAAGGAAATCGACATAACAGCCCGTCCTCCCAATGCCCGTACTGGTGGCCATGCAGTTGTGTTGACCAGCTTCAACAGCGAATGCTTACGACTCATGAATTCTTGGGGAGTCCACTGGGCTGACCAAGGATTCTTTAAAGTGCAGAACGCAGACGTTCTTGGGCTACAATTCATTGATGTTTTCTGGACTGTGGAAGATTTAACTGAAGAAGAGAAGTCCTATTACGAGAAACATGGATCCCAAGTTGCCAGGAGATTGATGAATTCCTACCAGGCTCTACAGAGAGCTGAATACACGTGCCCCAAGTGCAGCAGGCCGTCGCCGGTTATGGAGTTTACTGGAACTTTATTGCAAGCAAAGTGTCCCAAATGTTCCCGTTCTTTCTCCACAAACGATGGCAAAGGGAACATTTTGGCTCTGAATTTATATCTTACTTCTTTAACCCATGAAACAGATTTGGGTAAAAATCAAAAGGATTGCAGCTGATTGACAAATGTTATCCTCCTCGCATAAACTACTTGACAGGCTTCAAATGCTTTCAAAAATTGTGATTTTGGCATTCTGAAACTGCCAGATGCACATACTTGTTAATAGGAAAGAAAATTTAGACCGAGCGGGTTTTGCAGAATGATTTAGGACTAGGATATCTAAAAGATAGTAATGCTGCGGCATATTCTGTTGATAATGACATATTTTACGTAGTCATTGATCTATCTGCGCGCTCCAAGTCTTACATTATAACCTTTATTTCTTAAAGTAGTGTCAAATTGTGATGTGCAACTTAAAATCCCTCCTTGTATTTATCAACTTCATGCATCATGACGCACCGATAGTGAGGTGACATGGGATCGAGACAATAAAGCACATGCACATACACATAGATGTATATCTACCTGCCCTTTACCAGAACATCGAAAAAATGAAAATCGAAGATGTGGAAATTGCAGTAGCTGCAGTAGCAGAAATCGCACTTAAAAATATTGTACTGGTACGTATTAAATGTCTCTGGAGTGTTGACAGTGGCAAAGACGCGTCCAGTCGCCGGATGTGTGAAAATGCTAAAACTTAACTGAGCCAGTAAATTCATGATTGGATGAATGAAATAAGAGTGTTCTTCAGTTTCCGTTTGTTTTTGTTATTATACAAGTTTTAGTAACGACGATTTCTCGTCATCTGATTTAAGACTTCGACCACGGAGGCGAGACTGCTAAGAAATGACATACTAAGATTAAAACTAGTAGTAATCAAAGATTATCAGAGTGCGTTCGACGCTGTAACGTTAATACAGATACCTTAAAGGATTTCTCTAGCTGACTTTCAACCTCTGTCTCTTGCTAGAACATTTTTTCATCAACGACCGGGGTTTTACAGAAAGATATTTCAGTGACAAAGTCTATGCCAATTTGATTGAAGAGGTTCCGGTACAAACTAGGTTGCGTGACGGCAACAGTTTCCGTAGGCACACAAGTTTATGGGACTAAAATATTTACATCGGCCTTCAAATTTTGTGCTAAATATTCTCACATTCACTTGTAATGTTTAAGCGTTAAAAGCTAATTTCTAAAAGTATATTATTTACGAACATTAGTCTAAGCAAGAACCTCAAATATAAGTAAACATTTGCAATCAGGTGCTCGTTCATCGTAAACTCCGTGTGACTGACTCGAGTATTTCCCCTGACCTGATTAACAAGGTACACAGTATTTACATTTCCGTACCCTGGTTCAGGTTCAGTCTTACAGACCTTGCCCGCAGAGTACTCTTCCACTGATTTCAAATAATATTTGACCGGATAAGACTGACCTTTTCTGTCGCGACTGGAGCTAAATCAACAAATGCAATCAAATACAGCTGTTTCCACAGTTCGTCCAGATTTACAAACTTTCACGTACTGCATTAAAAAAAGCAAGAGTTGAGAAAGTCCATCACGATCTCCTTCACATGATGAATCATCCATATTTATAAACTTTCACATATTGCATAGATTTAAGAACAAAAGTAAGAGCTGTGAAAGTCAAGCACGATCTTCTTCATGTCGTTTTACAGGTAAATCAGAGCGAAACAAAACCACTAGGTAAACCTGTGCATTCTGGTAAAAAGTGATGAATTCCCTTTTTGCTGCGCAGCGAGCGTAGCGAGCGAGCAGCAACATAATCAGGATTTAAGAAGAATATATAAAAGGGAGTACGAATTCTCGAATTCATCACTTATTACCAGAATGCATTGCGCCACAAACAACACGAGGATGTCACACTATCTTTTCGCCTGGATTCTAGTGAGAAAGGTTTACTAGTGGTTATGTTTTGCTCTGATTTACCTGTAAAACGATGACTTTCACAGCTCTTACTTTTGTTCTTAAATTAAGGTGGAATGGTACCATATATATGGACCAAAAAGTTAGTCAATTTGGTGAAAAAAGATCAATTGTGTGCTGTTGCACTTATGAACAGAAATTGAATTATGAAGGTTTTCCTCAAAATGATTGCTATGGCATCCAGCCACAGCATTTTGAGGAAGTGTTTTATAGCATTGATGCCAAAATTTCCTGCTCTTTTACAAGAACAGGATTTGACTGTCAAACAAGCATTTCGTGTAAGTTTCTGTTTTGTTCTGTGATATGAACCTACGTTTTGGCAGTTAACTCTTGTTTTTAGTGCTTTTTACAGGCTTTCTTTGAAAATATCTTCATTTTACGCCACACCCATTGGACAAATCATCTCCGGTCACTTGACAGACGTAAAATATTACGATTTTTTGGTTTAAATCATCACAACTCTACTGGTCTTTAATTAGCCGAAGTTTCAGGAGTTCTACTTAAATATGTTGCAAAGTAGAAATGTTGGCGTGAAGTCAGTCGGTACAAATATAGGCTTTTGAGAAAAATGCACTTAAAGTTTTTTTCAAGAAGGATTAAGCATTTAACAAGCCACAAATAGCGGGAGGGGGTCAGATTGGATCTCTAGGGAGGGGGTGCAATGCGTGGTTGTTCTATTTTGTAGAAAGTTACTGCAGTTTTGGAAATAATCCTTTTCATAAGGGAAATGAATAAGCCTGTGATGACATTTAGAGGCAAAACCTTTCACAACTAATTATACCAATCGAGTTGTGCATGTCTTCAAAGCTTTTCTACAAAGTTTCGTTTCAATATGTTAAAACTAATGCATATTTTTGGTAACGTTCTTATGGTAAAGATCCGTTGCTATGGTCGTTGCTAGGCAAAAAACTTTTACCAGGGTTCTCAGCAAAATTCAATAAAAAACGGGAGCTTTCCTTGCTGAACAAGAAAACTAGCTTTCGTTTTGTTTCGAACATATTTGTTTAGCTTATTTGTATCTCCATACGCATGGTGATGTGAAGAGAACAGCAAACGTTGAGCCCTACGCTATATAAACCGAGACGTAAATGTCTTACCATCTCCAAACAAAATGAAACAAAAAAAAATTACACAAAAAAAAAAACATATGTTCAAGTTAACATTTGTCACAACCAAATTGTTAAGAAAAATGTAGATAAGATAATGAAATCAAAATAGAATAGAAAAAGAAAAAAGAATAGAAAAAGTTTATTTTAACGGTTCAAAAGTAAGTTCATAGTAGGTTAACAAGTACGGTTATTTTTGTAACTTTTATTTTATTGTAATATGTACCTAAAGTACAAATGTAGGAAGTAGTTCATCACTTTCCTTTTCTTCCTTTTTTTCCCTTCCGGTGTGTGTAAAAGTGAAAGAAAAAACGTAATAGAACTGTGCTGTAAGAAGTGCGAGTAGTGTAAGTAGTGTGGTGTACTGTATATCTTTGTAAATAGTTTTGCAAATTAAAATTTAAAAAAAACCTATACCACTGTGTACTTTCCTTAAATTTCGCAGTCATCTAGACGAAAATTAGCACTTCAAAATGTTTTTGACGAGTGTTCAAGAGTCTTAAATCTTGTGTTTTCAATATTTTAGGGTATCAAACCACCTTAATGTAGTATGTAAAGGTTTGTAAATTTGGACGAACATGAATTTAAGCTACAGTAAAGCTTAAGCATTTTTGCTCATCGCGATTGACGCGTCCTCGACAGTCTAGTGTC
>JAEMPF020008492.1:40000-52961 GCA_022496165.2 Catalaphyllia jardinei | reverse complement strand
AATATCCTGTTAAGCGTAAATTCCAACAAGTCCTGAAAGAAATCCGTGTTTTTATCACCTGTGGTCGGTTTGAAAGCGGAGTAACGACTTACTGAGAAAAATGTGGTGATAAGAGATGTCTTCGAGCAATTACATACAAGTTATGGAAAAGGGTTAAATCTTCCAACTGTTGCCTATTTTTTTCTTAAATTGTCTTTTTTATTTTGTAATAACATTACAATAGTGTTTTCTTTACTACAACTTTCCTTACAACAGGATACAGTACTCTCTACCTGCATTACGATACAATAATAATACAACACGATTCCTATTCTGCTAATAATAAGATCAAGAGACCATTGTATCTTGATAAGCTACAATACTAACTCTATACTAATAAAATAAATAAATAAATAGATAAATAACATCAATGATATTATAAATAATTTTTTTACAAGATCATAATAACTTTATTTTTTTTTACACAGTTAAAGTTTTCAAGATTATAGTCATTTCCTTGGAACGGTTCTTGTTAACGTATATTTTCAACGTTATATTTCACGAGTAATCTGTCAATAAACTCCTGAATGGAAATGGTTTTGCTATTTGTTTGCCTATATGTAATGGCGCATAGCCAAGGTGGTGTAGTTAAATTTACTTTTTATTCGTGCATCACATGTACTAGAAAGGATCCCAAACAAAACTTCCTCGGTGGTGGGGAGGATCTGAAATAGGTTTGTTTGGTTGAACCATTGAATGACGTATTGCACAAAGGTCTTAGTGGACGGGCATTCAATGAATGTGTGCTCGATGGAGTCTTTATTTCCACAATACAGACATTACTGTGAGTTATAACAATCTAAAACTGTCAACCCATTGACACCTGTGCCGGCCATAACCAGCCGTGACGAGCGTGGGGCTTTGTTGCACTTATGCTCAAGTTCTCAAGTACTCTAGTCTCTTCCAGGCGCCCTGACTAGCTGAACGCCTGGAAGAGGCTACAAGTACCCAGATCAGAATGGCTGGGTTAGTTGAGCCTGAAATATGCTCGAAAATGCTCAGAAATGTTAGTATAAAATTAAATGAAAAACTTGGAGCAAAATGTCCCTTAACTGCCACTGTGTACTCCATAATAGGATTTGCCCGTCTCTGATGCTTTCTCGGGAATTCTTGAACTTGATGCAAGCCCTGAAACCCAGTCTCTGGCAATTCTGCAGATAGGTATGAAAGGGGAGGACAAAGATTCATTCAGATTTATGTTCAATGTCAAATGAATAGAAAAGCATCTAACATTTACACGAGTACCTTTTAGAGTTAAAGTAAGTCCTTTCTTACTGGGAGCCACTCTGCGTCATCACTTTGAACAGCAAGTTCCACAGTTTGAATATACGGTGAGAGTACTCGAGGAGAACACTTATGTTGACAATTAATCACATGCAAACGGGAGGAGACCATGGGAAGCTTGTGAAGTTTATAGAAGAAGCCACTGTCATACTTGATTCTGCTCATTTCCAAGTACACAAGTGGGAATCTATGTTAAGTCTATTGAGACTGAAGGCATGCCAAACCCAAGCAAGATCATTGGACATACTTGGCACAAAGATGATGACACATAACGTGCTGTTTCGTGATTCCTGATCAGTGGGCACTTAGAAAGGCTCACTCCACTGAGCTACTTCTCATGGAGGAGGTTTGTTGATGACGTCATCATAGTCGAGTCGCTGTCACTTTTGTAGACCTCAGGAAAGCTATCCCCGTTACTTAGGAACTGTTTATGACACACTTGGGATTATCTCACCCCCTATGGCTGAAGGAAAGCCCTTTGGCCACGCCTTGCAGTCGTAGATCATGAGGCAGGCGTGGTCAAAGGGCTTCTGACATCAAAGTCAAAGGGAAATACCTCGATACCCAGGCTGGAGTTTGTGAGAGGTCATATGGCAGCCAACATGGCGAAGAATCTTTGCACTGCTCTCCATTGGTGGTCCATCAAGTCGAAACCGGGGGGAGTTGACCACCCTCTTTTAAAAAAAAATGACCAAAAAACACCTAAAAATTAGTCCAAAGTATAAAGCTCTAGTGCTAAAATAATTCCACCAAATCTTTTCATATTTTCAGTGAATGTTATCCTACCCAAAGACAATTTATTGTAACTGTTTCGGTCTTCTACGCAAGTTCCTATGACACAAGTCATCTCAGCCAAGACCCCTCCTCTAATCCAATAGTGAAAACTGTTGAAATATCCAAAGTTTAGGTCAAAATATCTCCAATGCCAGAGCATACTTCAGAAAACGGAGCATACCGTCTACAAGACGGGACTTCATACTAACAATATCTGCAAAAAAATTTTTGGGCACTCATTTAATTATTCCACAGGATGACTGCAAACACGTCGTCCACCACACGGTACCAGTGTCAATTTTGTTTTCATTATAACGCGCTAATTCGGTAATTATCGCACAGCAACAGAAAAATAATGCCACAGAATAGTTGCACAACTTACGCTTTGATGAAATAGAACCATTTCTATCCCATCGCTAAAATAAAAAAAAAAAACTTGGCCCACCACAGGATACCCACTTTTCATCATAACTCGCTAATTCGGTAATAAAGACATAGCAACAGGAAGAAAATGCAGCAAAATGATTAAACACTCTAACATTTAATGAAATCGATCCATTTCCAAAGCTTTTGTTTGTCTTAAGCCATAAAAATGACAATCGACGGCTTAATGATGACCTATTATTGTATAAGTGAACTTCGTGACGGAATTTACTCATCGCTAAGTCAAACACGAGAGTCACAGAACTCTATCAAAATGCTTACATTGTCTGTATTTGAACGTTAGAATGATCGTATAATGAAACTGACTTTTGTTCATGTAATAAAGGAATAATACATTTGCTTGAAACTTGCACGCCACATTGCATCTTAATGCAGAAAACTTTATCAGAAAGTCCTTGCTATACTGAAAACAAAGTCAACTGCGTGTTTTTGTGACTTGTGCCCTAAAGAACTGTCCTTTGTAAGAACTATCAAAGACAAAAGTCAAAATAGATATAATCAAACAGACAAACACTCTTATCGAAAGTAAAGTTACAGTTCTAGCTCCCTCCTGATTTGAAGCCGTGGTCTGGTAAGAAAAGCTTCGGCCACATATGGGTCTTTCTCTTCATCTTCGCTTTCTCCTCCCTAGGGTACCGGTTCTGTCGGCGCTGGCCTCGCCTCCTGTCTTCTATGAAGACCCCCACTCCTGTTTAATGCGGCCATTGTTCTGAAATATCCGGAGATCTGGGTAGATGTCAGCCACTCGTCTTTGGTAAATACCTTCGTTCCCTCAGCGGTTCGCATGGACCTCATTCGTGCTGCTACATCCTTAGCCGCTGCTTTATTCCCGGTGTCCTCTCCTTGAAGGAAGACTTCAAGCAAGCATTGGCGCACTTTAGTGGTGGAATGAACAGACTTCTTGGTCTTTTTTATGCCCAGCCCATGTCAGCTGTTGGCGGCGGGTCTTCCGACTGGCTATGGGAAACTGAGGAGGATGCAGATGTGGGCGGCTGAGCTGCTTCCACGTAGCTACCAGAAATTGACTTGCAGGTCTCTGCCCACTTTTTGTTTATCACGTCGTACGTGGACTCTCTCTCTAACGCGAGAAGGTGTTTATGCAACCCTCCTCTGGGCAGCCAAAGGCCACACACTCTCCTCCAAGCTGAATCCGTTCTACGGCTGCTGTTCTTGGTTCTGGAAGATTCACGAAAGACACCAGCTAGTATGTCAGGACTATTGAATGCCTGGAGAACTTGTAAGTTTGTCGGGCCTTGAGGGATACCGAGACGCGCTAGCGACGCCGCGGAAAAGACCTTTCCGGGTCCGAACACACAGTTGTTCAAAGACTGTATGCCACTCAGCGAGTGCTTGGTCATGTTTTGGGACCTTTCCTCAACCTTGCACACCACTGAGTAGCAGCCTTTGACGCTCCCATGCGAGTCAATAGCAGCTTTCGTGTCACTTGCTGTCTTGACGTCATTGCCTTCATTCATGTAGCGCCTAATGTGGCTCTTCAAGGCGGCGGCTCGGAGGTCACATATGTCTTTCCCTGCTTGGGCCTCACTGAAGTCATAACGAGCTATGCGGACACCAACTCGCTGTCCAAGGCTTGGGAGACTGAGAAGAAGAAATTCTCAGTGATAACAGCCTGCGTTGTCAGATCTCAGGAAAGCTTCATTCAGTCTAGATTTCTGTCGCTTCATGGTGGTTAGAAATCTTCGATGATGGAGGCAACGCTGAACCAGTTTTGATTGCATTCATCAAATAAGTGGATATATGTACGTGTCTGAAAATCATAATAGTAAAGCATTTTGCACCATGAATAGTGCGCCAAGGGACCTGGTCACAGTCAAGGGCTAATGGAGTATTAACCTGCGCATTTTGACTTGAAACAGAGATAACACCCGGGAAGGTCTGCTTTTTTCGAGAATGTTCATGGCCTTTTATTTGGATTAAAAATGTACGCCGTCCCATGCGCTTTTTTCGCGCGCTTACGTGCGTCGCCAACGTTTTATCTTTATGTAAGTGCCGAAAGCAATGAAATGTTGAAATTCACTATTAGGAATTTAAGCCTTCGCGTCTTTCTCGGCCTGGCATTCTTATCAGTTATGCAATTTTGCAATCGGATAAAGATCGCGCACACGAGAACTAGTTTATAGTGGCCAGTGAGCGATAAAGACAGAAGAGAAGGCACATGATTTCTACCTCAATTGTTCCATTTTCTGCTTTAGTGATGGCCACTGGAGATGCCAGGACTTCCCCTTCTTTTCAAACCAGTCGCGCTGCGTTTCACGAGAGCTGCTGGGAATAAACTTCATCGCCCAGTCCATTATTAGCAGCACCTGTGATGGTTTCAGGCTATCAACGATTTCGCTTAGGGCCGCATCCTGGCGAACTGAACGGAGAATGTGCGACTTCCAATCTTCTATGCTCGGCGCAGCGCAGCTCAAATCATGCTGTAACTTCTCTTGTTTATCAGGACTAAAAGGATCACGGCGCGATAGCGTCAGAAATTTTTCTTTGGAGCCGTTTTATCAAAAAATAATGATGACTCTCTCTCGCTTTTTTCGTAAAGTGCGTTTCATTTAAAACATATGTTCATTAGGTTGAGGACCACCCAAAGCAATTTAAAATTTCTAACTGAAACTCATATAAAGCGCCCTGGGGATTAGGTTGTTAGTTGACAATAAATGCTAAACTCTGCTTTTCTGTCACAAAGATGTTCTAACCTTAGATGTACTTCACCTGAATCCAACGCTAGTTGCAGATCTGACACAGCATTCTTTAGGTCTTCGCACCGGTCACAGGTTATGGTATGCTGATTTTTGCACTGACCATTGCACTCTTTCTCTGTCCTACTGAGGGCGAACACTCTGCAGTGATCTGCGCACGGGGATTCGTTAGCTGTGTAGATCTTGAAATCCGTCTTCAGATACTGCCGACCTGCTTTGAGACGCATTAGAAAGTTATCGGCCATTGTGCTATCCAGTCCTGTGATAGAAACAATACACACAATAATAAATATTGATATTCCGTCAGCTTCAAAGTTGTGACAACTCGTGCACCTACAGTAATAATGAAATGTGTTTGTATCTCACCGGCTTGTTTGAGTTGATGAGTGATGTCTTCAAGAGTGGCGCGCGCCTGTGCCCCATCTGTCTGAGTGCTATCAATACCGGCTAACGATTTCTTTAGTGAAGCCCCACAAACCTGAAGAGAAACAAAATGCTTTGGTTTCAAACTAATTTCTAAATGCAAACCATTACTACTACTACACCACTACTACACCACTACTACACCACTACTACAACTACAATTAACCCTGATCAAAATTCGTCCTTTACGAACGTTTTAAAATCCGTACCTTGATTATATTGAAGAGTGTGGAGCGTCCGAGAAGCTCAAAATTGGACTCTACACAAAAGTTCAGGTACATGCGCACTAGGTGGGAGGATATAACTACGCGCACCATGTTCGGGATCTCTAAGCTCTCTCCACTCTCAAGTTTAAGAGTTCTGGTGCCATATATCACGTCTTGAAGAACTGATGGACTGGACAAGAAGTCAAGAAAGTGGTCAACTTTCACAGCATCGAAACAGCACCTGGTGATCCTTGGGGGTCAATGGGTTGCCCGGGCTTAGTTTGGAAAGCGTGCTTCCTTGCCTCGTCGATTCTCCATTTTGAGAGACCCGGAATCAAAGCCAATAGCTCGCTCTTCGAGTAGTCGTTCACAAAAAGCGACAGGATCTGGCGGCTTCCTCATACTGAATCACCAGTCTGGCAACCAGCGTGTCCTCGACTATACCCTCGACCGCTTGTAAACGAATCCGCCGTTGCATGACTTGGTGGTAGCAAGGAGGCGTTTCCAGGGGCAATGGATTCAAGCAGGCCTTCGATAGCCACTACGCTTTTTTCCGGTAGTAGCGCTGGGTTCTGGATGACATAGTAAGAACGTCACATTGGCACTGTGACCTCACCGGGCTGACCCTGCCTTCAGTAGCCATTCTTAGGAAATTATTAAGGTAGTAAGGGCGGTGCTGTATTTGAGGGGTGGGCTGCCATTCTGCCGACGTCTCTGCTGCGCCAAGAGACTCCTGGGATCCAGACGAAGTGCGCGACAAAGCGTCTGAATGGCGGTCGCTGGGGTCTGAGTCGCGATCGCTATACTGGAAGAGAAAAAAGCTGTATCTAGGAGATATCTAATTATTCCATCAGTTGGGCATCATTGCCGTATAGTCAGCGTACACAAGTTTTACATTAAAGAATTCCTGTTGGCCGGTATGCTTTGCACCCGTTGGCTTTGTTTTGGAACGCTATATGAATCTGCTCAAACCTTTCTAAGATTAATAACAGGAGTAGAATGAGCTTTGAATAGTAATTGTTACGAGTTATTGATGATTATATTTTATTAAATTTCGCGCTATATGCTTTACGAAGTTCGATAAATAAGAGTGAGCAACATTCGAAACCACGACCGCAAAGCATACTCGAAGACAGGCGTTCTTTGAAAGGCGACAATTTTATGACTCAACCATATAGTGACTCTCAGTATAACAACCAATCTTAACGAATTCTAGTTTTATTCAAAGTCTATGCAAATTAGTGTGAGAACAAACATTATGCCC
Source organism: Catalaphyllia jardinei (assembly GCA_022496165.2). Classification (NCBI taxonomy): domain Eukaryota; kingdom Metazoa; phylum Cnidaria; class Anthozoa; order Scleractinia; family Caryophylliidae; genus Catalaphyllia; species Catalaphyllia jardinei. Next base: position 45,813 of record JAEMPF020008492.1, on the reverse strand, counting down.
AATACATCAAGCAACAACGACCCCTCTCCCTTCTTTCCTGATTTGTTCTAAAGATCAGTGGATTATGACAACAATTACAAAGCAAGTGACGCAAACGTCAGGCCCCTTTGAAATCAGTAAACTCATTCACGCACTGCCGAAGAATAACTTACCTCACCAATAAGATCTTCTTGGAATCCTACGAGAAGGACAGAGGCAGCGGACAATTGTTCTGATTCTTCGGTAGCAGGCGGTAGTAACTGTAGTGGCTTTACTATTTCCTCTGCGGACTCCGTAGAACATGAAGGTTCGTGAATCTGGGGCTCTGGGTGAGACGTGGACACCAGTCCGGGATCTTGTACTTCGGAATCCGCGTCAGTAGAACGTACAGTTCTCATACGGTCACCACGGCATTGTCTACAAACCCCTGCGTACAAGAATAAACCTAAAATGGGTTTTGCCAGCATTATGGTTTGTTAGTTTGTGGTAACAGGCTAAATAGAACAAACTCTTTGGAACTTTTCCCAAGCAAAAGACGGCTTGCCTGCATCCATTTAGGCATTGTAATATTTCCTAGAGGGAAGGATTTTACCAAGTTAGATTCTAAATAGGTTTGTGCCGCCATTCCTAGTCAAAAGAGAGCCCCAGAGGGCCCCGCCTTTTAAAAAAAATACATATATCTGCGGAAACAGAAACCTCTTCTTCTGAAATTGGGGCTGTAAATTTGACCTTGTTGGAAGTATTAGTGATTGGTGCTGTAGAAAATACTAAAAGTCTACGCGATGTGGTAGGGCAGCGTAGGCCATCAGTAAATGTATAATTAGCGGCGATTCTAGTGCGGATTTTAAAAAAAATCTGATAATTTTTCAGTGTGGCGCTTATTTTCACGCCCCGTTCAATTTTAGAACACTCATTCTTAATTGACACCGGGCTCTATATTAAAAGGCCTGGCCCTGAGGTTTCGCAAAAAAATATATGTATAGTCACTGTAACTTTTGAGAGAATTGCCCTATCCCCGCTCCTCCTGGGGAAAAATGACCTATTAGAAGCAGCAACCTATAACTATGGGCTACCGTTAGAACGTAACTAGCTAAGATACAAAAAGGAAAACAAAGGAAGAGCAAATTGGCCTGGTAAATTTAAAAATAGATTAAAACTCTTTTAGATCAAAATTCACCATACAATCATTTATTTGTTTGTTTGTTTGTTTGTTATTCTTTTGCGAATAAATATCATACTCTATAACTTATAATTAATTTCTTACAAGATCTTCCATCCTTCCCCCAACCCCCGCCACTTGTGTTTATATTAATAAAACAATTGACTAAACTTGTGTATTAGATGCAATGTGGCGTGCAAGTTTCAAGCAATTGTAATATTCCTTTACTAGACGAACAAAAGCAAATTTCAATATACAATCATTGTAAAGTTCAAATACAGACAATGTAAGCATCTTGATAGTGTTCTGTGACTCAGGTGTTTGACTTAGCGAAGAGTAAATTTCGTCACGAAGTTCACTTATACAATAATAGAGGTCATCATAAGGCCGCCGATTCTTCTTTTCATTGCTTAGGACAAATTAAAGCTTTTGAATTGGTTCAATTTCATTAAAGTTTATAGTGTGTAACCATTTTGAGGCATTTTCTGTCTGTTGCTACGTTATTATAGAAATGGTTCGATTTCATTAAAGTGTATGGCGTGTAATAATTTTGTGGCATTGTCTCTCCTTTGCTGTGCGATAATTACCGAATTAGCGCGTTATAATGAACACAAAATTGACACTGGTACCCTGTGGTAGACGACGTGTTTGCAGTCTTCCTGTGGAATAATTAAATGAGTGCCCAAAGATTTTTTGCAGATATTGTTAGCATGAAGTCCCGTCTTGTAGACGGTATGCTTCGTTTTCTGAAGTATGCTCCGGCATTGTAGATAGTTTGGCCTAAACTTTGGATATCTCAACAGTTTTCACTATTGGGTGAGAGGTGAGGTCTTGGCTGAGATGACTTGTGCCATAGGAACTTGTCGTAGAAGAACAAAACGGTTACAATAAATTGTCTTTGGGTAGGATAACACTCACTGAAAATATGAAAAGATTTGGTGGAACTCTTTTAGCAGTAGAGCTTCATAATTTTGACCAATTTGTAGGTGTTTTTGGTCATTTAAAAAAAAACAAGGGGGTGGCCAACTCCCCCCGGTTTCGACCAAGTTTCTTAAACTTAGAGTGAACTTGTTTTGGGTGGACCCCTTCAAACTGGCCAAGTTTCATCGAAATCGGTTCGATGGCTTGTGCCGCCCCTGCCTGGTCGTATCGGGGATGCACTCTTAAGGAAGTAACTTTAAAATTCATCAATGGAATAGAAGGGTACTGTTAGTTCAAAATACCCATGACACCGATTCAAACTTCTCCGGGCAATTAATGCTACCATAGAAAACATGGGCAAACCAACATCTTTTTCTTCGATAAAGTGAAATGCGTAAGTAACATTCAACATGACTTCAAACACCAATGCAAAATTCGGCAGCTATGTTTGTTGTTGCCAAGCTATTAGCACCCAGGCTCTCCCAGAGAAAAAGGTAAACTGGGTGATGGGTTCCTGACTTTGTCAAATGGTACAGCTGCTCCCGTTCCACTTTCTCTGGAGGAAAAATTGTACTGTTCCATCTGGCGCAAAATTCTCACCAGTTTTTCCAGTCAAAAGGAAAGCGCTCAAGGTGCGCCTTTTTGAAGGAAAAGATGGAGTCGTTATACTAGTAGTAACGTTGTTACATAGAGGACACACCATTCCGAGTAGTAATGGGGAGCGGTTTGCGGCAAGCCAATCAGATTGCAGTATTTTTTGAATGGACCAATCACAGCGCGGTATTTAGCCCACATGACCATTTTGGCCGTGAGGTTGTTTTTGGGGGTCTGGTACGGAGAGAGATTGGGACCGAGTTTAGGTGTGGTGTCAAGTCTCGCGCGGCCAGGCATGGGAGCGAGGCTTGGACCGGAAGTGACGTCACGAGACCGGAAGTGAACGAGAGACCACGTGGTAAAGGTGAAACAACCATTTTATTCAACTAAGGATCACAGTGCCATTTTATTGAACTACAGATCCATCAACAGTTCAACATTGTGCATGTCTACCTCCTGCTCCTCCTCATCGAGTTGGGCTGCCTGGGCTTGACTGAGATCTTCGTCGAGGATGGTGACCTGTTTTTCGTAGCCGTAGGGATACGACAGGAACGTGTCGGGATCGGTGACGCGTTTGTCGAAGACGACTTTGTATCGCTTGGTTTCTTCGACGGTGGTCAGCTTTTTCGTGTCGGCGTTTCGTTTGATCTTGTGCGGGTTGTGGACTCGGATTTCTCTCGGGTCGTCTTCGGGTTGCGTGACTTCGTCGAGGACGTTTTGTTTGAGGATGTCGTAATTCAATTGAGCTTGCCCGCGCGTGTTCAGAGTGAAGCCGCGTACCTTGCATTCGACTTTCCCTTGGTGGGTTTTGTACCCGTAGTTCTTGGGGCCAGCGGCGGCGAATTCGACGATGTGATCTTCGGGTGTGAGTTCGCTGGTGAATTCGCCGAGATGATCTCTTAAAGGCAGCATGGGTTGACCGGGTCGATGCGAATAGATAATGGAATCCGTGTCGAAATACAGCACTTGTTCGGGTTGGAGTTGACCAAGTCCTTCTCGGTAGAGTTTGAGTCGGGCCCAGCAGGTGGTGAAGCAGGCCACGAAGATGTTGATGTTGATTTGCACGGTTTCTTCTTCATGGACGCGTTTGTAGACCACTTAGATCATCTCGTCGTTCATGACGCGTAAGGTTTGCAATTCTCGACTGTCGTCGTTGAGCAGTTCGTACAGTTTGGTCGGGGACGAGATGGCTTCCACTTGACTCTTGTTGCCTTGTTGCCCGTACTTCCCCCAGAAACTATTGAGCATCATTTTGGCGAGGGAACGTCGACCGGGATTTTTTTGGATCTTGTCGGCTTCGAGGGTGATCCCCTCCTTAAGTCGGTAGTCTTCGAGGTACCGTCGACGCTTGTCGGGATCGTCACCGACCCATTCGGGCCATCCGCTGGCTTCTTGTTTGATCTTGAGAAACGTGTCGATGTACGAGGAGAACATGGTGTTGGCTTGCTTTTGAAATGCCAGACATCGTACACGTGTTGAATGACGTAACCTCGATTGACGGCTTCCTGCAACTCGGGAGTGGGCCAGGTACCCACAAGACACCGCTCTGCTTCGGTGAGCCCGCAGCGATAACTTCGTGCGGTCAGCGGTTTGGGTTGGTCCAAGGGTAGAGAGAGAGGTGAAATCGTAGTAGTAGATCTTTTCGCCCTCGACCACCACGTGATGCAATTTGATGGCATTGGTGTGCCCCCCGAAGAACGCCTCTCGAGGCTGGAGACTGGAGACGTGTTCGAAGGAGTCGACGAGTTGACGCACGGTTTCGTCCTCTTGTTTGAGTCTGTTCCATTCACATTCCCACATGACGACCACGCTGTATCCCTCGGCGAACAAAGCATCCTGTTTCAGGCGAGTGGCTTCCTACACATCACGCATGGTTTGGTCGCACATCTTGTGACGCGTCTTGTCACGGTTCGGAAAACACTTGGGGCAACCGTGCCAAAAGCATCCGTTAAATTCTTACACGGTGTGCGTGTTGACATCGTACCCATCCACGTGATAGGTTTTGGGACCGCAAAGGATCACGTGTTCCCCTCCGTTCCGTGCGTGACGAATGTTCACGTCGGGTTTACGGTTGAGATACGTCAGCCATTCCAGGGCAGCGAGGGAATGGGGTTTGGCTTGAGCGTGCCATCCACTGACGGGTTCAGAAGCCAGGGCACGTTCGGGCATGTGTTTGGTGCGATAGAAGAGATTACACGCGGAAGCGATGGTGATGCATCGTTCGAGGGGATTGAAACCGCTGATTTCTTCGAATTCCTTGCAGAATACCTCGCAGGCTCCTTTGAGGGGGAGCACGTCGGATTCGCAGTAGGCTACGAGTTCCCTTTGAAAATCGAAGACGTGGTCGGGTTCGTGCGCGTCGTACCAGTGTTGGAATTCTCGGGCTCTGTCGGTGGACATGCCTTGTGGATCGTAGTGTTTCTTGTCCGGTAAGGGTCGACATAGCTCTGATTGGCTGGGGTGTTGAAGAAATGAGGAAAGAAGCCTTTCTTTTGTTCCACGAGCCCGAAGGCTTTGGGGAAGGAGGACAGCGGCATCTGAAAGAAGCAGAGAGAGTCTTTGAAGACAATGTCCCCACCGTGGATGGATAACGACAAGATTTTGGCGCCATTGACCATCTGGTCCGGGAAGACGTCTTGTTGGTAGAGTTCGTCCAAAATCAAGTAAGAGTCAAAGCCTTGCGAGTTGTGAGCCAGCACGGTGAGTTTGTAATCTAGAGCCAATTCTTTCAACCAATCGAGGAAGTCTGGAATGCAGGTGGTCCCTTCGAAATGAAAGAGCTCGTCGCAGTTGGAGGTGGCGGCACACACTAGATTGGGTACGTGGACACCCGTATCTTGCATGGTTTGACTGTCCCAGTATACAAAGAGGTTGTCCTTGGTCTCTAGACTGCGTGATCCGTCGGCTTTGCGTTTTCTGGATTTCAGTAGTTTTCTCTTTTCTTCCAGTTTGGCCGGATTCTGGATGTAACATTGATGAGTGTAGAGATTACGGTATTCTTTTGCACGAGGGGCATTCGGCAGTGCCACACACGTGACGGGTCTCGATCTCGCGAGCACGTAGGAGTCGATTGCATCGAGGACATTTCTTCTTGGAGGCGCAAACGCTTGGGATCCTTTTAGTGACATCGACTTTTTGTCCACGGGTGACTGAGTAGGTG
>JAEMPF020008492.1:0-32500 GCA_022496165.2 Catalaphyllia jardinei | reverse complement strand
ACGATGAGTAGAATGGATGTATGGACTAAAGTGCATTTGATGAATGTGTATGAAAGCTATTGGGACATGCTACCACCGGAAATGAAAGAGATGATTTTAAAGTATAAAGAGAGTCAGGAAGTAATCGATCGGCGTCGGAGTGTATCCCATCGTGCCTTGTGTGGAGAAATTGAAATGTATGGACAATTGCGACGAAAGTGGTCGATAGGTCTTGTTGAATGTCACTGTTATCGTAAGAGAGGGTGCCAGTGTGAGCCTCGCTGCATCTACATGATGATTTACGGTCATTATTGGAACATCCTGGGCATCGAGAGTAAAACATTTTTGGACTTTAATTTCAAAGATGCGATTGCCTATTGCGATTAAACCAAATTAATAATACCCGAGCAGAGTCTTATCACACCCATACTGCATTGTCGATTGTCAATCACGTAATTCATTTTTTTTATTAGATCATGGATGTTGAGACCAAACTCATGTTATTGAAACAAACGGACAGTTACTGGACATTGTTTCCTACGCTCGTGAAAGAAAAGATTTTACAGTATAAGACCAGTCAAGAATTAATCGATCATCGTGAGAGACGAGAGAGTCGTGCCTTGTGCGAGCGATTCGAAAATATGCCAAACTGCAGCGCAAGTGGATGGTGAGGCCGATTCGTTGCATGAGCGTTTGTACCAGAGTGTGTGGTAACGAGTTTGTGTCTATGCGCGTGTATGGACATTACTGGGATTTGAATGGAGTAAAGAAAACTAGTTTTTTGCATTTTAATTTGGATGGGGCCATTGCTCAGTGCGATGTCGTCAAGGCTGGCATGTGGTTTCAATTGAATCCTTATTCGATACTTCAATACTTTTCTTGTAGAGGAGTAGTAGTAGGGCGTCCTTCCACTAAGGAAGTGACACACGTCCCACTTGTAAAAAAAGGTGAATGAGAAAAAATAAAATGTTGTTGTTTTTTCCAGATGGCCTCTAATTCTCTCGAGTACTGGGCTCGTTGCATCCTTTGCTCGAGTGAGAAAATGAAGAACGGAGAGAAGTCGTTCGTTCTCAGTTGCTGAAAGAGTGGGGTACACGAGAAGTGCCTTCAACAGCACGATCCCAACTGGCAAGCGGGTTTGACGAACTGTCCCAAGTGCCGTTGTGTCACCAAAGTGAGTTCGCAGGTGATCCAGCGTGATCAGTTTTCCCCTCTCGATTCGGATAAGATCGAGTTGTGTTTCATCAAGCACCAGAACGTCGGCAGTGTTCCGATGACCGGCGATGAAATCGAGGGATTGGGCATTGCTCTCAATGTGCGAGGGTTTCAAGCCATGCGTCATCTGAGTCGCCGCGCGTTCGTGACGGCATTGGCGTTTTGGATTCCCCTCCCCAAGGACAAGCTGTGTGACTGGGAAGACATCGTGTCGCGTCTCTCCCTGGGTCTCCTTTGGAACATGATCTCGGAGATGCGCGATCGATACGCGTTACGCGTGCAACGTGACGGCAAGGGAGATGTGTTTCACCACTTTGTGGATTATCTGCCGAGTGTCTGCGTGGAGGACAACGACGTCGTCACGCGGGAGTGTGTGGTCAAGACCTGCTGTGGCGGGAAGTGCACGGAATGCAAGGAGTTCGTCAGCTTGTTTGACGGTGAACGATTCACCGATCACGTGGCCATGGTCAATCGCCCTTATCTGTACGATCGCGTGGGGAAAGCGGTGTACAAACAGTTTGCAGCAGTCATGAAGAAGCGATTAAACAACAAGTAAACGTGTTTTTTAATGACCAATAAAATAAAGGTGTTACAACTTCAAACGTTTCTTGGCTTGCATGATTCTTTTCACGATCCTTTCTGTCATGGCCTTCTTCCCCGGGAGCTTATCGTTTGCCCTGGTCATCTTGGTGTCGGCTTTCCACTTGTCTTGTAAGTTTGCTGCTCTACTGTAATCGATGTCGTGTTGTTTGGCGATCCTGTCCAATCGATTGATGCCCGGATCGCCGCGTTTCAAGCGTTTCTTTAGTTTGGTCCCAGGACCCATGTACTGATAGCCCGGCCAATGAAATTCGATCCCAGTTTTACCCAGCTTTTTCTGAATGTCGAAGCCATAGCCGCGTTGACGTGTCCTCCTCCTCCTTCTCTTAGGGTTTCTTCTACTTGCCATAACTCAGTTTCCGACGGGTGGGTTCGTCCGAGGATTCCCAACCTTGGATCAACTTTTCGGTTTCAGTTTGTCGGGCTTTCTTGGGTTTCTTTCCCTTGTCTTGTCTGGCTTTGGGGGTGGGATCTTCTTCCTCGTCGTCGTCGTCGATGAACTTGGGATCGATACCGACCGACTTTAAGAATCCTTTGGCAGCTCCAGACAAGACGGCCTTTTTAAAGCCTCCGCTCTTCTTCTCCTTGGTCGGTTTGGGGCGTTTGAGGGGTAGGGACTTCCTTTTTGATGCCGGAAGGTCCACGTGTGGCTGGTTCCTTTTTGATTCTCAAAGGCGTGGCGGGTTCCTTTTTGATGGGTGCGGCGGGTGTGGTGGGTTGAGCCTTGATGATCCGTTTTAAGAGGGTTTCCAAAGGCGTGTCCAGCAAGGCCTCGTCTTCGACCGGGGCAACCACGCCCGCGGTCGGTGTGCTTCCTGTACGGATCCTTTTCAAACGACCCTGCTCACGCGCCAAGGGTTTGCTCAGCTTGACGGCCGTGGCATCGGGGATCTTGGGGTTCTTGAGTATCAAGTGTTTTTCGGCGGCCAAGCGTGAGGCTTTGTTCAAGAGGGCACTTTCGGTGATCTTGCCTTTGTAAAAATCTTGCAAGCGTTCAAACTCTCGGGTGGGAATCATCATGACTTCCTCCGTCATGCTTCAATTCAGAATCGGGGAAATCACCTAGTTGACGCAAGGCCGTTTCGTAACAATCCTGCCAATAATTCTTTTCCTTTTCTTTTTCTTCCAACTGCCTTTTAAGGCTCCTGACGCTCTCGTTTTTTTGAGTACACAGGCAACAGATCGTGAACGTGTCCCCGTTCTCCGTGTCGTCTTTGACGCGTTGACAGTTTGAGCAGAGACCTTGAAGTTGAAGCGCTATATAGTCCTGGTTGACGCGATGGTACATGCGTTTCCAGTAATCCGCGCGCTCGCGTTCCTTCTCTTCTCGTAGATTGCCTTCCTGCAGTAATCGCATGACTTGACTCAGTTTACTGGGCTGGGGACATCGTCGCCTTGGAGGGGATAGCCGTTGACATCCCACGTGTTCAATGACATTGTCCGTAACACTCTTTCAGTCCTTGCCAGAATCCGCTACCCGTTTGTTTCAGGAGATACGCTCGTCGCCTCTTCAGAGAATTTCTGCGCTTCCCCACTTCACGCAAGACCTTTTTATGACGTTGGAGTTTACGAAGCGTGCCAGGCTTGACGGGAATCCTTTTCTTCAACAAGTTCAAGACCATCTCGCTGACGGCATTGACTTGATCGGCATTGGCGTGTTGCAATAACTCTTGACGTTTGTAACGATTGGCCTCCTTGAGGATTCTCTCCAAGAACGGACGTTGTCGCCTCAATCGATTCATACTTCCCAGGGTGCGTAACGCCGGTTGTAACTGCCAGTGGCACCCAAGACACCCATTCTCTTATACCTCTTGTCCTTCCCCAGTTTGTACCCGACTTTGGCGGCGCTTGCCAACGTACCCAAAATGCCAAAACCGACTTGTTTTCTCCTTCTCCTTCTCTTCTGGGGAGCGCGTCGTTTCCTTCGACGGACTGCCATCGTTGGGTGCCTTCTTTTATCGTCTCCTTCGTCGTTTGCGGGTAGCCGCTTCCAACGCTCTCTTAGCACCGTAACTGGCGGCGCCACCCGCGGCTCCCAAAGCGACTGCTTTTCAGCCCGCCACGAGAGCGGGAATGAGGGCCGCCAGGGGTAAAAGACCCCCCTCGCTGTTTCATTCGTCTCACCAGGCGTCGTCTTCGTCTATACATGACTGATATCTTCACACGGCGCTCATGCTGTTTTTATGCTCTCGCGGCGGCGGTGATTCGACGGGACTGTGTCGATAGACTTTGCTGTACTTATGCGTACACCGATCGAACACGGGAGGGGTGAAATCGGTGGTGACTTCTTCCAAGGTTTGCATCTTGACCAGAAAACTGTCAAATTCTTCCAGGGGTAACCCTCCGACATAGGTCTTCAATTCGATCAACGTCTTCTCGTAGGTGGTGTAGGCGAAGCGACACATGTCCAGCTTGAACGAAAACCTCTTGAAGTCGTTCCATCCTTTGAGCACGGTGCCGAAGACGGTCAATCCCACTACCACAAAACTGTTTTCACGCACTGAACCGAAGATGACACTGGCAGCCATAAGCAGTAACGCCATCCCATTCAACAGATCGTGACAAAACTTAAAAAAGTAAAACATTTGTCGACGACACCACCATTGTTTGTGGTAATGGGCATAGAGATCGTCCAGACGAAATAATAAATCCGCATCGATGGAGACTCCTTGTCGTTTACCGTTGAACAGACTTACTGGTATACTCATGTTCAGTTGCGCACGCTGGTGGAACTGCGCGTCACACTGGGCGGCCTTCCGTTTTTGTATGTCGTGGTGATCGTGTTGATGGTGGTGATGCCGGCAATGCGTCGTACCGCTGCCGTCTGACGTTGATCTTGCAAGAGTTGTGCCAGTTCACGCTGCATGGCCGCATCATCCATGACCCCAGAGGGTCCTGACTCCTCGTCATCGTCTTCGTCATCATCATCATCATCATCATTTCCGCCGCCACCGCCAGCGCCAGCGCCGCCTGCATCTCCATTACTGCCGCCGCTTCGTATGCTTCTTGAAACCACTACTTCGTCGACTGCCGCTTGGTGAAGGAGCTAGAGGAACGCGTCTGGGTCGTTTTCCACCTGGAGTGACTCGTGTTCGCGGTGTTTTGTAAGCTACGGTGCTCAAGTACCCTTGTCCGGGTGGTGTGACGGTTCGTCCTGGTACATTTCGGGTGTTCCACGTGCCAACGCCTGCCACTGCCGCCGCTGGTGTACTAGTTCTAGGGGGCGTCCCGACACCGGCAATGGAGTTGTCGCTCCCTACGGGTGACCTCCATGCTGTGCCTGCACCTGGACCCATGTTTAGTACGTACCGTTCCAACAGATCCTCGTACGCGTCGTACGCATCGTCCTGTTCCCACGAGTAGGGGGAAAGCGCTTGGTAAGGTGACAAGGGCGAAGGTAAAGCTTGGGCGATGATGCTGGGTGAATTTCCCACGCCAGCGGGTTAGGTCATAGTTTCACCAAGAACTCAGCTAAATTTCAGTCGAAACTGAATCCAATCCCTAAAACTCAGCGCATGCAACCTTCTTCTTTTAGCAGGTGGCTCAAGACTCGACGGTCATCGCTGCTCTTGGGATGTAAATCCAATATCAGATAGCCAAATGGACGGTCAGTGGCTTTTCGGTAGGTGTCTTGCACGTCTTGCCATCGCGACGGGAAGGCTTGGAGAAGTAAATTACGCATTCCCAATTGATCGCGGGGGTTCTTGAAACTCACGATGTAGTGGGCGTTGCGGGAGATGCTCTTGGCGAATTTTCCGGGCGGGAACATGTCTTGACACAAATACAACACGGTGATGTTCTGGTGATGTGAATGTTTGGTGAAGAGATCCAAGACGCGTTTGTCGTTGCCTCCTTCTTCCATGAGATCATCCAACACCAGTAATCCTCCTTTTCTCCCGGGAAACCAGACGGGTAGCAGTTCGGAATCGGGAATCCCCTCGTGAAACTTGATACCGTGCTCTTTCATGCGTTTGATGCCCTCTTGCCACGATCCGTAACAGTAGTAGATCCGTTAGGGCGCGGTCTCGAAGAGATCCGAGTTCTCCACTAACAATTAGGTGGTGAAGAACGTTTTTTCACAACCCGAGGGACCCACGATCATCATGCTGAATGGGGTATAGAATCGAAATGCTTCACGTCGTGCCATGGTCGAAATGACCTCGAAAACGCGTTCTCAGGGTCTAAAATAAAAACAGGGGGAGAGAGACTGAGCGAGGATTCGAACCTCGGACCTTAGGGTTATGAGCCCAACGCACTGACCACTGTACCACCCAGTCCATCGTCCTCTTTGGCGGATGAAAGTAAAAAAGTCGACCCCGCGGGGAATCGAAGCCCAATCTCCCGAGTGACAGTCGAGGATACTAACCATTGTACTACGGAGTCATCACACGTGATGTTTTAATGAACTTAATAAACATTACAACAATAAATGTTGCACGCCGCAACGAGAATTGCACGTGTCTTGTTCACATGGACAGTCAGGTTTCCACTCTCAGGTGACAGTCAGGTTTCCTACTTTGTGATCGTTGTGCACGTACTGGTGCTTGTCGAATCGATTGATAAACTCGTTCATGCTCTTGCCTTGAGAACGATCGATCAAAAAGAATAACGCGTAATCCCCACAAATTCGACTGTATAACGATTGCAGACTCTGTCTGTTCCGTATGACACGCGGCCAGTGTCGATTCAACCAGGCTATTAACGGGCCCGTCGTCTGGTATATTTCTAAGGGTAACGCGTAACTGTCCAGGATCTCACAAGCTCCGCCTTGCGTCCACAGGGCAATACAGTGTCGACCCGGTTGTCCCGCCGGATCCGTGTTGACGATGTAAGCGACAGGACCCTGCGTGTCGGGTTGAACGGGGAGGCGATCACAAGGCACTGTCTTGTAAAAGTAAGGTCTCAGCGTGGGTTGACTTTCGGCCAATTGATCCAATTGCGCATTGTTCAAAGCCACTTTCTCCATCTTTAAGCTCGGTACACGTCGTACTGCACGGCCTTGTTGCTATTGATTTCCATGGTATTCTCAAATTCATCGTAGACGATGGCCGTCAGATTTTCACCGGGATTCGCTCCAAAGTCCAAAACATATCGCACTTCTCCGCTCAGCTTGGGATTCAGGACAGGACTGTCCAAACAACCGTTGGCAGCATTCTCATATACAAACAGGGTACAGTGTTTACTGTGTCCCCAGTCTTCTGCTCTCACCATGTTGCCTCGACTCTTGCAGAGAGCACCAGTGGCTTGTAAAAACTGCCTGTAGCCTCTCATGTCTTAACTGTCACTGTTGTAAATCAACTCCAAGGTCTCATAGGGGTAGGTTTCTCCTCTCACCAGTTGTTTGATGCTGCTGAGGTTGAATGTCTTGAAGGAGAAGGGGTACTTGCCAATGGTGCCATTGAGGGCAGCGGATTCCACCAAGCCAACGATCACTCTGTTGGGGAGTCTATTCTGAAACGGATTGTCAATCTCGTAGTGTGTCACGTCATCGAGGATGTTGTAGGTTCGAATCTCGCTTCTGACCGTGGGGAAGACCACCACTCGACTTCCGCTGTCCATTGCACTCATCAATTCTCTGTACACGGAGGGATTGAGTCTCACTTGGAAGAGATAGAGTTTCACTTTGATATCTTCTTGATTCAAACGAAACGATACGGTGCCCGTCCATCGCATGGTCCACATCTCGGGTCTGTTGAAGTACATTTTAATGCCAATCTGAATCGCAGGAGTCAACAGCTTGTTGAGGTGAAAGACTTCAATGTGGGGAACAAAACACAGGACGCGAGATTTACCTCCCGCATGCTTGGCATTTTCTAACTGGAGGCACCTGATCAACTCTTGGTATTCTCTTTTCATGCCTTTGTAATCGGCGTGGGTTTGATCTTGTTTGTTAGCCGTCAAAGTGTCGGGGACATCGATGTGATTGAACCAGCCTTGAGGTTTCAGAATGGTCTCACCGTCATCCCTGTTAAAATTCAACAAGGTTTCTAAATAGGCTTTGTAGTGATAGGTATCCGTCTGGGGACTGATGAGAGTGCCATTGAGTGTCACGCTGATCTGCTTGAACAAGCTGTGAGCGATGTTTTTGACCAGATAAGTGCGGTCCGCTGCCGCTGTGTCTTCCCCATTTTTGCTGGTTTTCTGCAGTTTCCATTCCAATTCGAAGTAACTGCGCGACAGGTCCACAAAATCTTCTTGAGGATCGATCTGAAAATCGACCGGGTTGATACCCGTCGTAAACGGATTGATGGGTACCATGCGGTAACTGGAAATGCTGATGTCAGTGGGGGGAACCCGAAACAGATTCAACATCGGGTTCTTTACCCCCGTCTTGCCACTCACAGGGACGATGTCCGTCATCGTTTACGTCGACGTCTTCTCTTCAGAGCACTCCTGATCCAGTTGTAGTTCAGTGCTTTTGTGCGAGAGGGTAGGAAGGCGCCTCCCTTTTGTACTCTTCGCCTCCTCCTCCGACCTCGCGTCAACTCGCTGAAGACGCTAGGGATGCGTCTCACGCGTCTGGAATAGATGGGATTCATTTGCCAAAGATATCAGTCAGTTGTTTCTTCCCGAGTCTGTTCACCTCGGCCAACGCTTTGCGCTTGACGGCTCTTTTTCCACCTCGCTTCACGCCTCGTACCGCGCCTCTGATGTTTAACGGCAGTCCCAGGGGTCCACCGGTTTATAAACCTTTCCAACCAGACCGCAGACTGGACGACACCAAGTCTCGTACGAAGCCGTTCAAGGATTGATCGTCGGGTCGAAATCGAGTCAGTGCTCCTCCTCTCATGTCTTCTTGAATTGGAGTGTCACGATCGTGTTCCCTTCTCCGAAATTGACTAGTGCCCCTGTCGTCTCGGCGACTTCTGTCTCAGTAATGTCCACCACGTCTTTACGTACCGGTATAAATTGGATGTGAAGGGGTTCAAAGTACTGGTACCCTCTTCCTTCGCGCTTGTAGTTGACTTCACGCAAGAGATCGGTGACTTGGTTCCCCACCACGCCGCTTCCTCCCGCGTCGGAGTACACGAACAAGGACCGTTTACTGGTAGTCAGCACATTCTGGAACGAAACGTTCAGATTGATGAACCTCCAGTTACACGTCATGGTCAACTTGATATATTTTCATGAAGTTCCGTACCGCCAAAATTGATCGCCGGCGACAGAAGGAATGGTGGTATCCACAGGAGTCGGAATCTTGCCCTGGGGCACTTCGATGATAATATTGGGTCCCAACGCATACTTGTCATTACCAAGGTCTTTGAACCATCCCATGTCCACGGCGAATTGGGCGTTGACGAAAAACGACGGGTAGTATTGGTCACCGATCTTCTTCAATTTCACATCGGTGTTGTGTAGTACGAAATCGTTCCCTCGCCACTCGAAATGAGCGTGCGTCTGATTTTTTCCGTCGGCGTCTGATATCTTCCATCCGGGTTGAAGGACTTTCTCGACCTTTTTCTATTCGAAAAAACTCCTGATCACGTTCATAAAATGGGTACCGGTCATTCTCGAGAGGTCTTCCGCTCTCAAGTCTCTGGGTTCAAACGTGGCGTCGAAAACTCTTTCATTCTGATTGACCAGGATCGTGATGCTGGTCCACCAGTAGGTCTTGAAGAAATCCACATAGGGATTTTTCAACAATGCGGGTGCTTGGCTGGCCGGATCTGGCATCGAGATGGACACCATTCCCACTTTCCATCCGACACCGTCCAATCGAATGGGATGCGGCAGTCGAATTTTGAAACTATTAGCACTGTTATCCGGGAACTCCTTCTTACTGCTGTGACTCGGTAAGGTCAAGTAAAAATCACTCATACATGAAATGCAACGTCAACGTCGTCACGCCCGAGGTAAACCCAACCAATGATCCGTCGTTTTCGGCGATCTGCGTTTCGATAATGTCCATGATGTCCACGCGCACGGGTTGATATAAGACGTGTGGGGGTTCGTACGTCATCCGGGTAGGGTCGTGAGGGATCTCTCTCAGCAGATCCGTGACTTGATTCCCCGTCACCATACTCTGTCCCACGTTGGAGTACACGTACAGGGGACTTCGAGGAGGAAGTGCCGTTGAGGTCGCGCTCCCTCCAAACGCTTTCTGGTACGCCTCGTCCAAATAGTAGAATCGCCAATTGTAATAAGGACTGAGTCGCAATCCGTCGTTGTTGTAGATCCAATAAGAGCTCCAATTACCTTCATCACGACCTTTCTTCCAATCCGTCTGGATTCCACTGGGTACAACGTCGTTGTGAATTTCTTTGACGAGGTTTCCCAACAACTCGTAGTCCCCAGACTGGTCCTCTGCGATCCAATTCATGCTCTCCACCAACTTACGTCCGAATCGTATTTCGGGACGCTTTTCATTGCCCGATTGCTCCAGGAACGTGTACCTGTTGTTGATGAGCAGTTGGTCTCCTTCCCATTGAAAGACAGGGTACTATAGTTTATTCTTCGACGATCGATGGGTCTCTCCGTCTTCATTCTCGAACAAGGTCAGTTTACGTTTGAAACGATACACGATGTATTCCATGAGTGATTTACCGCCGGTCACCTTGAATTGATCGTCCAGAAGGTCCTGACCCTTGATTGTCAACCATGGGCGTACCAACGCCCGCACCGGCTGCCCACTACTATTTCTTACATATCCGCGCATGTTCCATTCCAAATGACAGATTAGATCATCCTTCTCGAAGGTGTGGGTTTGATCGGGTCGCCTTGGAGGTGTGGGGTACGACAGACTGGTCAATCCCACTTTCCATCCAGGTTCCCTGAATAGGAGCGGGCTGAGTAGACGGTTCTTGAAACTGTTGGCCACATTGTATAGAAATTCAACCTTACTGGCATTGCTCATCAATTGCACGTAAAATTCTTTCATGATGACAGGTCCCCTCGGTCCTAATATTTGAAATGCAAGGTCAGGGTCGTCACGCCCGATTCAAAGTCCACCAAGGAACCGTCCTTCTCCAGCAAATGCGTATGAATAATGTCTATGAAGTTCACACGTACCGGTAAATATATGACCTGGCGTGGTTCGTAGCACATTTTGGCAGAATCGCGAGGAATCTCTCTCAGTAGATTCGTCACTTCATCACCTGTGATCATACTCTGACCCAGGTTCGAATACACGTAGATGGAACTTCGGTGAGATCTCGTACTTGCCACCGTCCCTCCAAAGGCCTTGTGGTAAGCCTCGTCCAAGTACACGAAACGCCAATTGCAATAGGCACTTAGCTGCAGACCCTCCGCGGAGTAGTTGCAGAGTTGAGACCAGCTACGATAATTGTCCACATAAGTCCAATCTTTCTGGATATCGATGGGCACCGTGTCTGCTTCGCTCCTCAGGTTCCCATTGGTATAATAGAAAGAATGCTCGTCTGTTCCTATCCAGTTCATGGCTTCCACCAATTTGGTGCCAAAGAGCACTTTGAGACGTTGACGTGAATTGGCTGCCTTTAGGAACGTCCTGCTATTGTCCAGGATCAAATCATCGCCTTCCCATCGAAAGACGGGGTAGAATTTCATCTTTTGACCATTGCTCGTCACCAGATCGTCGCCTTTATCCGACACATTTTGCCTCAATTGCGTCTCGTACTGATGCACAATGTACTTCATGAGGGATTTACCCCCGGTGATGAAGTCTCGTGCTTGAAGGATATCCTGTCCTTTGAGTTCGAAGATCATGGGCGTGACCACCACCTTGTTTCGAACATCCAATGATTTCATGGTCCATGTAAATCGACAGATGAGATCGTCCGGTTGTAAGGTGTGGGTTTGATGGGATCGCGGTTTCGGTGGTGGGATGGGATGAGACACCATGGTCAACCCCACTTTCCATCCCGATTCATTAAAGCGTAACAGATTCGGTAAACGATTCTTGAAACTGTTGGCGGCGTTGAAGGGGAATTCCGCGGTACTGGCATCGCTTATCAATTGCAGGTAAAAATCTTTCATGACGTCAACGCGCGTTTCTCGATCCAACTGTCGTACTTGTCTGGCCAACCTTTCCAACGTATCAACACTTTATCCCCTTTGCGCTTGACGATCTTTTCCACCCGAAACAGATCGTCGCCCCTCACGGTCACTTTCTGTAAATCCTGGTCGTATAAGGTACCCTCGACAGGCGATCCGTCCCATTCGTTGATCTTGTAGGTGGGAACGACCCCAGAGATTGTTTTACTCACCACGAACACTTCTTCCGTCCAACCTGGCAAGTACCCTTTTTCAAACACGCGATACTTTTTATTGAGTCTTACGCGATCCCCGACTTTCAAACTGGGTTTGACAGGTTTTCCTTTCAATCGCCTTGCGTACAAGTTCTTCCACACTTGCTCCTCGTTCTTCACCGTCACTTTGACGGGCGCCATCTTGATGCTACGATGGTGCGAGCGATTGTACCCCATCACCAAGTCCTTCAACACCGGTAAGTAACTCAACGTGTTCTTGACGGTAAAGTAGCGGTACAAGCGCTGTTTCAACGTGCGATTGAATCGTTCGATGACACTGGCTTTGGTGTCGCCGCTGGTGGAAAAATGACGAATGTCGTTGCGTTTCATCGAATCTTGAAAGGTCTTGTTGTAAAATTCTTTCCCGTCGTCCGTCTGCAATCGACGCGGGGTGCGCCCGTCGCTCCGTTTCAGAATTTTCTCAAAGGCAGCCGTCACAGCTTTACCGGTCTTGGACTTGACGGGCTCCACCCACGCGTACTTGGACAACACGTCCACCACCGTCAACAGGTAACGGTACCCTCGATTCGATTTGGCGATGTTACCCACTTCGATCAGATCCGCTACCCATTGATCGTCGATGGCAAACACCATCACCGTTACGGTGGGAAAACGGCGTCGCCTGGGTTTGTGAAGGGTGTACCCCAAATTGGCTTCCAACTTCTCGCGGACTTTGGCCACGGGTAATTTCTGTGCTTTGGCGAATCGAACCACCCCTCCCAGACTGCCGGCCACGCTGGGGTCTTCGTACAAGCTCTTGACCTTCGCATCACGATCGACCTTCTTTCTCTTCTTCCTTTTACTCATAGTAAACTGAGTCTCACCAGACAATCAATGAAGGGATCGGGATGGTTTTTACGAATGAGAGTATACCATCCAAATGAAAACGGTTGTTTCTTCAACCACAATATAAACACCACGAATCGACCCACGTTTTGGTTCACCTTCGTTTCCAAAAACCCAGCGCAAGGGTCGTCACTCAAAAAATCGGGAATGGGTGTACTCCCGTACTTATCGTATACACTCTCGCAACGCGCAGACAGAGCGTTCCATTCACTCAAGTCAGGCATGATTCCAAATGATTTTTATTGACAAAAATAATTCAATTTATTTCAATCGGACCACCCCTCATCTTCGATGGGGGTTTCCCTCACAAGATCAGCATCGTACAAATCGTCAAAGATGTCCATCTTATAATATTGACATTCTTTATGAGAGCACCAGTCCCGTGCGGTCTCCACTTCAAGGCTTGCTTTCGATCGTCCGTGGCGTAAAACGTTACCCTCATGTTTTCTTTGCAGTCGGAACAAAGCGTCTTCTCGTCGGCTTCCAGGGCATCGAAAAAGAACCGATCCTTCCAATCCGAGACCTCGCGATCGAGTTGCAACACCAACTCTTCCAACCTCTCGCACACGTCACGGAACCTCTCGGGAACACCCAGATCCAGGGGAAGCTACAAACTGACACTAAGTCTCCCGCTGACCTTGCGTGCGTAAATGGCTGGTTCGATCAGACTCTTGATCTCTTGTCTCATCTTAAAGGTCAAGAACTCAGTACTCAACAGACAATGACGATCTTCCAAGAAATCGAGAGGACAGGAAATGGGTTCAAACAGAATCTTGTCCAACTCCTCGATGTAGGACATCATACACCATTCGCTAGTAAACAGATAAGCGTACTCTCGCGACTTGAACAAGGGTAGAATCTGTTGTTCCCACTCGGGACGTTTCTCCAGGAGCTCTCGAACCGTCCATTCCCGAGCCGGTCGCTGATAGAACAAGATATCGAACAACAACAGTTCCCCGGGTGCGTCAGGATCGTCCAAACACCCCAAGGGCGTGACCTTCCATCCACAGAGGGACTCGATCAAACTACAAATCTCATTACTGTTGCTGTAAAGCATTTTACTCGTCATCTCGTCAACAACAAAAAATAAAATCATACAAGCGGCTTATATACAAATCGACACCATCCTCTGATTGGTGTATACATTATTACCTAATAAGGTCATACAAAGACACGATTGGTCAGGTTGAAAAAACTACGAGTGAAAAGTAAAACTACACTATCACGTGAACAATCACGACTCTGAAGGAATCCAAAGTTCATTGTTCATTTCTTTCATGAATACATCCATGGTCGTCTTCTCGTCCCCATTTCCACTATAGACTTTCCAAGCCGCACGGAAGGCATCCACGAATCGGTCCAATTTAGCTCTGTCTTCGGCGTGTTTCTCCACAAACTGAAGGATTCCATTCGCCAACAAGACTTTGAAGGCATTTATCTTCTTGTTGGTCTCGTAGAATTCCTCCACCATGATGGTGTCGATGGTCTTCTTGATCAAGGTCAACAGAAATACATCTTCTTCTTCTTCTTTCATCTCATCCTGCGTTTCTTCTGTCATGCTTTCCACTTCGTTCACTTAAACCTCGTCGCCACCAACCATCTTTGTCAATGATACAGCGCCAGACACGAGGTCCGATTTTATACAGAACCAAATGTCCTTATTTGGTCCTATTATTCTGTGATTGGTCAGAACCAAATGTCCATATTTGGTCCTATTATTCTGTGATTGGTCAGAACCAAATGTCCTTATTTGGTCCTATCATTCTGTGATTGGTCAGCTCCGTGATCACGTCATGGAAAAGTACTGAGCATGTGATCGATGAGCTATAAAAGTGGAAGGCTAGTCATTTCATTCATTTTCAACGTCATGTCCGAGCCAGACGAATCACCCACCCGTTACATGTTGCCGGAACAAGCAGAAGGTGTGGTCGTAGTTAAGAAACGAAAGAAATCCAACAAGAAAAAGAAAATCAACAAGGAAGCAGGTAAATCGATTCATTTCAAAGCCACTGTCAGTTTGATAACCATCCATCCAACATTCCCAAGAGATTGGTCCTTTCAAGAAATCGACATAGCAAAGGAAGAAGACTATCCTTCGAGAGTCACTCAGTTCGCTTTGAAACGAAAAAGGCAACGAGATATCCTCAAATACCAACACCGGTATCGACCGCTCACGCCTAAACGCTTATCCATACAAAAACATGTAAGGGACACGTTACAAAGAGAAAATGGTAACCCATCTGCTTCCGTTTCTACTCCACAGACGCTGCCGAACAATTCGACCCCGACGTCTTCTTAAAAACACTCAATGCCATGAAACCCGCGCCAGACGAAGAACCACACCCCTATAGGAATCCTTCACCACCGCACGCACCCATCCTATATCCTTGCCCAGTTCATCCCAACCAAGCGCTACAGTCAAGAGAAACCGACACCCAGTGGGGTCATTGGGATTACTTCAAGTGTCCCGTGCAAGGTTGTTTCGTGAGTTGTGGAGCGGATCAGGTCGAGTGTTACCTAGACTCAGCCAAACGTCAACTGCCCTTGTCCAACTGCCCTTGGACAAGATGAAATGCTACTGCTGCAACTCCTTAGCCATTACCATGTCCCATTCACCAAAAACCCTGGCAGACCCTTCTTCAAATGCACCAAGCGATTATGCGATTTTTTCCAGTGGGTCGATGAATACCCCACAGGCAAAAGACGCCTCTGGTTGGAAGCCGACAAAATCATTCCACTCTTCGATGGCAGAGTGATCAAACGCACCTTCCAAGATGTTATCAGTGAAACCCCCCTCCAAAAAGGGGTGCGTCAAAGCATCGACCGACACATGGGTCCCTTTGAAGGTAATTGGTCCCCTGAAGACATGGGTCAGTTCACCCCTAAAGAAAAAATGATCCCGGAACAAACTCCCGGGATTACCATTACCAAGGCCACACCCATTGACCAAGGTAACAACTGGTCGCAAGTGGTAGCCATCCAAAAGTGACGTGTACGCCCTTGATTGGTTCATACTTTTCATAAAGGTTTGGAACTTTTATCAGCGGAAGCCATTTTTCAAAAAAACATGGAAGAGTTACAGGACAATCTCTGTTTCATTCTGGATTTGGAAGGGCTCTTCAACCATACCAAGTTTTTTCATGTCCGAGAAATGGGTTATTACACTTGGAACCAATACCACGGACGCCATGCTTTCTTCATTCCCAACCCCTACAAGGCTTTGAACGACCAAGACAAAAGAACATTCCACTTTGTACGGAACAAGATCCACGGACTGTCCTATCAACCCACCCGCGACGAACATGCGCACCAGCCCGTGCTATTAAAACCCTTGATCAAGAGGTTGTATCAAACGTGCAAGACCCCTACCACAATGGTCGTAGGCTACAAGGGAGCACACGTGGAAAAAGACTTGTTACAATCCTTACACATTCCTTCCCTCAATCTAGAAACATTGGGTTGTCCCAAATACGATGTCCTGAGAACTCACAACGAAGCCTTGCTACCCAGTTGTGGGTTTCACAAAGACGATCGAGTCCATCACTGCCCCGTAACCGAATGTCACGCTTTTTGGACATGGTATCAAACTTTATTTTTGTGATTCTGTATGATCATTGACTTTTGACAGATGTGGTGGGGTTCAACCCCAAAGGGGAACCCCGATTGTAAAAAAATTTCTTAAAAGTTATTAAAATATTCCATCAATGTGTCCAAGTCCATGAGTCGACTCTCCATCTCCTCTTTGGCTCTCTGCCTCTCAGGGCTGTTGCCATAGACCTCGTGCGCTCGAGCCAATGTGCCACGACACCATTGCAGTTTTTTAATGACCTTCAATATCAGGTCCATGCGTTTCTTCATGGCTTTCTTAAAGGAGTCCTTTTGACTCACCCTTCGCTTGGATTGAACCCGTTCCCAATGGTCGCTCAATGTCTCCACCTTCTCGTCTATCTCTTTCAAAATCGTTTCGTAACCGCGCGTGATCGGCATGGTAACGCTCAAGACCAGTGAAACACTGCGAGTGACAAACGCCGGCAGTCCGCTCCTTTATGTGCCCCTCGTCCGCCAATCACTGGCCAGCTTCAATGTGACGTCATAGGGGGATGGGGTATCCCCCATCTCGTGACGTCATTAAAAAACACACGTGACACCCCACCGACTCCTTTAAAAGACCGTACTTTTCCGTCCTCTCGCCATCAAGTATGGCTTCCAGACAAAGTCTACGTTTACTGGGAATAGGACCAGAATTATCACTGTTCCAAGACAAGTGTTTCATCTGTCGATTGGATCTCGACATCACTTCTGTTACACGTTGTCACGTGATGCCTTGCTGCGGTAAATTCATTCATGAACTCAGGAACTCAGAGCCATCGAAACACTGAACGATTCGGATGACAATGACACACCTCTGGAATTGCGTGGACCCACCCTCATCGACAGGGCACGAATCGCCATCGCGGATCGCAGGGCAGGCGCCCTTGCTCACCGAATACATCAACCAGGCACTCCCTCTTGGGAAATTCTACCACACCCCATCGATGTGATGGTCTGGTATTTGCTCTGGGTTAACCTCGATTGGTTCGTCGCCTCCAATCCTGACCGTCCAAGACCCCTCTTCATTCACGCTGCCGTTTACTCACCCGTTCGACCCGTGCAATTCGTACGAAAAACCATCTACCGACTGTTTAATGAGATCATCCCCGACGAAGTCAGACCGTGCCTCCAGTCGCACGAGATTACCATCACGCACATCCGCTTCACACGGTTCTGGTCTCCTACCCAGTACCCGGAAGATTTTCCTTACACCACGGACTCTCGACTCAGTCCTCTACGACTCACGCCTCCACAGAGTCCAGAACGATGAGAATACTATTGGGGCAACTACCCCAAATTGTCTGTTTTTTTATTCATGATGACCGCTGTGATCTTTAGTTGAATAAAATGTGGTTGTCTCACTTTCACCACGTGGTCTGTCGTTCACTTCCGGTATCGTGACGTCACTTCCGGTCCAAGCCTCGCTTCCATGCCTGGCCGCGCGAGACTTGACACCACACCTAAACTCGGTCCCAATCTCTCTCCGTACCAGACCCCCAAAAACAACGTCACGGCCAAAATGGTCACGTGGGCTAAATACCGCGCTCTGATTGGTCCATTCAAAAAATACTGCAATCTGATTGGCTTGCAGCAAACCGCTCCCCATTACTACTATTCCGCGACCACTCCAGCTAGTTTGCACCATGGAAATTAGAGCAGCGGAAACTATGAGATCACATACGAGGGGAAGGGAAAACAAATTGACCTGCGAAGTAGAGGACCAAGATGAGCTGCAGCTAAGAAAGCTGCTCAGAGAACTGCAGAACAATTGTACGCAAAAGACGACTGAGGAACTAAACTGTCTTAAAGGTAAACTGGACTGTCGTTAATTAAGCCAGATTAGCTTCAAGCTACATTTAAGGTAGAAAATGAGACCTACAATTTTTAGGGGAGTTGTGTTCAAGAGTTTTTATCGACCCCCACCCCACTTAGTTTGAACACATGCGATCACTACCAAATAAGGTAATGAACACGTGCGAGTAGGATGTGGCAATGTTTTGGACGTGACAGAAATAGCGAGTTGCGAAAGAGTTTTCAAAGTTGGACGTGACTAAATAGCGGGGAACGAGAGAATCTTATAAAGTTTATTATGAGTTCTGTGTGTACCGTTTGGAGAACAGTCCACAAGAAATGTAACACTGGGATTACAAATTATAGGAACCGAAACTAAAAGAGAAGCACAAGTCAGTATAGAGGGGCCTGGCGCGATAAAATGGGAAGTGGCCAAAAGAAAACAGGAATAGGACTTGGAATTGGGCGAGAGTAGACTGGGAAATGGAATTTGGACAAATGAAAAAGCATGGTGTAAGCAAACTATCCTAATTATATTCTAACACACTAAGTGAGATATTAGCTGGCTAAAACAATGAGTCAGTTTCATGGTTACGATGCGCAACTAAGAAACCAATTGAAAGGCTTACCGGACAGCTAAAAAGGATAAATTTGATGCCCAAGATTTCAGTTAGACAGGACTAACCTTCTTTAGGAGCTACACTGAAGCTAAGTAAATATAGATAAAACGGCTACAACATTTTAAATAATACTTAAGGAAATATATGTGACATAATTGGTTGACAAAAATAGGGAAAAAAATGAAACGTGTACTAAAACGGATACATAAAAATATAATTAGATCAAATTTTGTCACGCCTGTTTAACCCGGAAGGTTCAAGTGTCTTACCCTTGGAGATCAGAAATGCTTCTTGCCTTGGGAATAGTGTCCCTATTTTGGGTGATGAGTTTGAGAGGAACGAGTTCTATGTTGTCCATATAATGGGCAGGAATGGTAAAGTGATCTGAAATGGCAGTTTGTTGATCAATGTGCTCTTGTGTGATGGCTTTTTCGATTGCGCATCTGTGCTCACCAAATCTGTCGCTGGGATGACGCCTATATATCGAACGTTGCATTTGTTGCACTGTATCATATAAACCCCCTATAACGAGACTGGAAGAAGAGCAGGTGATGTGATGTCCTATACGTCTTTGTTCGTTTGTAGAGAAAACAGTTTAAGACGTAGTTCCATTTGTAATGAAAGGACACGTCTTGCACCTATCTATGTGAAAACGGAAAGCTCTCGGAGCAAGAGGGGCTTGCCTGCGATGTTTGGCCCTGACTAGCAAGTCACGTACGTTTCTGCAACGTCGATGTGATATACGAGGAGAAGAAGAATATGCTTCTAGGCATCGTTGCGAAGAGCGAAGAATATTAAGGTTCCTGGAAATGACTTGACGTGTATTCGGTAGGGCTGGATTAAATGTTACTACAAATAGAATTCTGTGGGACTCTTGGTGGCGGTTTCGAGTGCTCTACTGCGAGGAATTCAATGACGTACTTTTTCTATCATGTGTTTAACGAGGCAGTATTTATGTCCTCTCTTTATAAGGTGTGTGAGTACCCCCGAGCTTGTGTTGAAGAACTCATCTGTTAAACAAATTCTTCTCAGTCGTAAGGCCATGCTCAAGGACCCGAAGGGAATGGATTGTAAAGTGTCAGATAGGTGACAGGATGATTGAAGGAGGTACTGATGTTTGTCTGTGGGTTTGACACAGTGGTCAGTTTCCAATCTGTCATCGAGGAGCATTACTTTCATATTGAGGAAAGGGAAAGGAGCTGGTAAATTTGATAGTAGGATGTAGATTGTTGAGGTATGTGTAAGCTTATCTTCGCCATGTGTCCAAAGGAGAAATATATCGTCGATGTAACGCCACCCAATCAGGGGAGAGTTTGGAGCAGCTGCCCTTGTTCAAACTTGGCCATATAAAGATTGGCGTAAGAGGGGGCCGGTTTTGTCCCCATCGCAGTTCCAGTTATTTGTCTATAGTATTGTTTATTAAAGCTGAAAGTTATTGGTTAAGATTAACCGAATAAGATCGTAGAGCCTTGTAGTCCTGATAGTAGGATTTGTCCATCCGTCCAGAAAGTCACTGCAAGCTTGGATTCCCTCCTTGAGGGGTATGTTCGTATAACGTAAGTGATGTTACATCAAGTGGTACAAGTAAAACTCCATTGGGAAGTTGGCCGATGTTGTTGAGGAAGTGGGTGGAGTCTTATGTAAGAGAGAAATTTGGTGACTAGTGGTTGAAGATGATGATCAACGAACTGGGACTCCGAACGAACTCGGTGAGACGGTTGTTGCTAGAGACTATAAGAAGACCAGGATGACCTTGTTTGTGTATTTTTGGAATGGCGTAAAAGCACCCTGACTTAGGGGCTTTTCTTTGAGGTACTTTGCTGACTCGTCATAAACCATTAGGTAGAATTGTAAACGGGAAAGACATTATTTGACATATTGCTGAGTAAGTGGAGACTTCCTTGTCCATTTTATCGTAGAATTGTGTATCATTAAGTTGTCGTAGGTATTCATTTTCGTACCAGTCCATGTCCATGACAATTGCACCCTAGCCTTTGTATGTGGGCTTAATGATAATGTCTTTTCCGATAACTGAAGACGTTTAAGGGTTCGTCTTTCGTTTGTTCAAGTTGTCACGTACTTTAGTTGGCTTTGCGTTGAGAAGCTGTTGTTCTATGGTGTTGCAAAAAGCGTGTAAAGAAGCCTCTCGCCCTGGCTGGGGTGTCCACGTGGATTTAACACGGAAAGGGTTGGGGCGGTCATAAGAGGAATTATTACACGACTCAGGCACTCAGAGGGCCAATAACTAAAATCGACCAATCAAAATGCTCTATTGCCGGTCCAATATTCTCTAAGGTTTGGACCGGGCATTGTCCCGAATGATCCCGCCCTTTTGAAAAACCTTCAAAGCTTCTTCATGCGTCGTGTAATAAATCTCTTATTAACCAAGCTTGCTCGTGACCGTACTGGGAGAATATCGGCCCTCGGTCCATACTGTCAGGACCTCGGTCCGATATTCTCCCAGTACGGCCCTCGCGCTTGGTTAATAAGATATATTTATTATCGTTGTTGTGAAAATATTAATGCAGTTGAAGTCTTAATAATAATAATAATAATAATAATAATTTATTTACTTATAACGCGCAAGTATCAATATACATTTTCACCTGCGCGGAACTTAATTCATTAAAAAACTAATAGCAAGTATATAATAACTAATATATATAATAACTATTAACTAATTAACCAATAACTAATTAAAATTATATGAATAACATAAAAAATAAAAAACTGGCCTTAATATCTAAAGAAAAATTGTATACGTAGTGTAAGCAATTAAAATATTTAA
Source organism: Catalaphyllia jardinei (assembly GCA_022496165.2). Lineage (NCBI taxonomy): Eukaryota > Metazoa > Cnidaria > Anthozoa > Scleractinia > Caryophylliidae > Catalaphyllia > Catalaphyllia jardinei. The sequence continues at coordinate 10,844 of JAEMPF020008492.1, read as the reverse complement.
GAAAATGCGTCTCTAAAAAGATACGTGTTGAGTGCTTTCTTAAAAGATGGTAAAAATAATGAACTTCTGATATCAAATGGTAGATTACTCCATAGTTTTGGAGCGGCGACTTGAAATGCGCGGTCTTCATGAGTAGTATATGTTTTCACTTTCTCTATTTCTAATAATAAATTGTCAATATTTGATCTAAGGTTGTATTTTCCAGGCTTCTTAAATTTAATTAACTCTTTGGTATAATTAGGGGCGTGCCCATGAACAGCCTTATACGTAATTAAAAGAATCTTAAATAATATGCGTTCACGAATAGGCAGCCAATGAAGTTTAAACAGTAAAGGTGTTATGTAACAGTATTTACCGGCATTATATACAAGCCTAGCTGCGGCATTCTGTACTCTTTGAATTTTTTGGATTTGATAATCAGGTAAACCTAGATATAGACTATTACAGTAGTCAATTCTACTGTAAATTAATGTATGGATAAGAATTTCTACCGATTCTTGTGTTAAATATTTTCGTATTCTACGAAGAATATACAAGTGATAAAATGCAATACTACAAGTCGTATTGATATGTGTGTTCATTGTTAAGGATGGGTCTAGCCACACCCCCAAGTTCTTGACTTCTTTGCTAGGCTTTATCAAGTCGTTATCAACACATAATGTGGACATATTTATTTTCTGGAGTTGTTGCTTCGTGCCAATTAGTAGTAGCTCCGTCTTGTCAGTGTTAAGTTGTAGTTTGGCCTCCTTCATCCATTTCTGTGTATCTTTGATACATCTTTCCATAGCCGCTATAGCCTCCTCCTCTCCACAGTTGTCCTTGGGACTAAAAGATACATAAAGTTGAGTATCGTCAGCATAGCACATGGCAGTTGGTAGGTGGGGTTTAATGATGTCGAATAACTCTCCAGTATAAATTGTAAATAGCTGAGGACCAAGACAGCTAGCTTGTGCCAAACCAAACTGTATGTCAAAAGAACGTGATTCAGCTCCATTAACGACGACACGTTGGGATCTATTCTCTAGGTAGGATTCAAACCATCGTAAAGTCTTCTTATGAAATCAGAGATGTCTGTTTTAAATTAAGGCCTGTCGTTATGGGTTGCATGGTGTAAGGCAAAAGGCCGCGAGAGAAAGCTAGTGACGGCGTCAAACGCACCCTCGTAATCTTTGAGTACTACTAGTTTATCTTCTATAATATCACAATTTCTTGACTTTTTCCACTGAATGGTTTTGTTTTTTTAGTGCGTGACAATGAAAACTTTCTTTTACAAAGAAATGGATCAACCTCAATTAAACCTTGCTAAAACATAACAAGAACAGATGAAGTTGATGTTTTACTCAGTGTTTAAAACTGATTTTCATAAAGCTGATTTTGTTGAATACAATAGAGAATCCCTCGAATAAAAAAGCGGTAATTAAATTTCGTCTGGGAAATTATTGTTTGCAGATATTGAAACTGGATGACTTACAATTCCAAAACCCCCAGAAAATCCTAGAATTTGTCCTTTCTGTCATTTGAATGAAGTTGAAAATGAATTGCAATTTATCAGTACTATCTTTCCTGTCACCTTGACGATAATTTACGCTTGAAATGTTTTGAAGACATAAATAGAAAGTACGATCATTTTTATGTTTTAGATGATAAATCAAAAATTTCTTTTATATTTAATAATTTTGACCCCTAAAACGATAGACTTACAGCTGCCCATATCCATTCGTGTATGGATTACAGACAGAATACAATAATTTAATCATTTTATTGATGTTAATTTGGTTACATTATTTTAGTTATATTGTATCAGTTTTAGGTAATAGTATGTACACAAATGGAAATACTGTAATATATTGTTGTTGTCTTTTACGATCTGTCAAATTGTACGGATCGTAAACTTGTGACTTCGAACTGTATCAGTTTGTGTATATTAGATATTGAGCTGACTTAAAATGCATACTGTACGTATTTCTATTATTGAGTGCTAACGGTAAACAGGCTAAACCAGAGTGATATTCAGGCTAACCTGAGTGCAGAATTTCATTGCGATTAGCCTTAATAAGCATGGTTACGTTTGGCGCTCGATAATGGGGAAAAACGCCATGTTTAACAATGACCCGAAGAATATAATTGTATTTGTGAGTTATATTTTTTGTGAATAGTGTAGAACAATAAAAAAAATATTATTTATGTTATTAGGAGAGACAAGCGCTTCGTGAAGTCAGAACTATTACAATTTCTTCTTCTGCTAAGGTTGGAAACCAAGAAAGGCTAAGAACATTATGCTGGCGAGATCGAACAAGGTCGAAACAGCTGTCCACGGTTGCAATTCTTGGCTTTCAGTTTGAACTCTCTCATGTCGTTGCCCCGTTAAGCCTTCTACTTAGTATTAGCCTTGCATGATTGTTTTCTCGTCCTCAGAGGCCGCGCTGCTTTAGGTCAGCACTAAAAATGGCGACCTGTGGCCTGGGGCCCGTTTCTCAAAGGTCCCCGAACAGTTTTCGCGCCTGGAAAGCCGTAGCAAAATCTCAAACCTTATGATTACAGAGCTGTCTTAATATGAAGAGAGGTTTAGGCGTATACCTCTCGACTTTCTTTTGTTAGATACAGACCAGATAAAGATGGTTTTCGAGGCCCGAAACGTTTCTGAGGGTTTCGATAAAAGGGCCCCGTGTCGTCTCAGGTCCGATTTTTGAAGCATGTGCAGATAATTCGTTTTGTACTCTCAGCCAATCAGATTTGTCAGACTTGACTCTCAGCATGCGCCGAGTGACGAGAAGTCCGTGAATCACGACAGAGCTGAAAAACAATTGCGCATGCGTCACTTACGACTTAGTCGGCCTTTGGAGGGGGGCGTCGGCGGAAAATCTCGACTTCATCAACACATTCCAAATAAAAAATCAATCGTAGAAAGGTGACTTTATTTTGTCGTTATTTTACATGACCTTGAGAGTTTTTCTTTTCCAAGACGCTTTATTTATCTTCGTGGAATTGCATCCTGTGGTCCTTATCGCTGAAACTTTCGATAGGTAAAGGATTTTGCTTATTTTATTGACCCTTTGTGTGCATAGTTGTCTTCCGAGCTGCCTTTTCGCGGCACGGACTCTTGACTTCGCGGTAAAATTTCGGTTGGTGTTCAGGTATGAAGCTGTGGTGTTCGGGAGATATGTTTTAGCACTCTTATCGGCCGGTATTTTGCAAAAGTTTCGGGCTCATCTGGTCTACCTAAGTCTTATCTAAAATAAAAACCCTCGGGCCTTTTCATTTTTTCAAAAATTCCACCATTTTACTTATATGTTGCAATGGTTTCACCTTATCATCCCCAGTTTTCCCGCGTAAATTAATGACATGCGCAGTCGTTTTTCAGCTCTGTCGTGAATCACAGACTTCTGTGACCTTCCAAGAGGTCACGATTCTTCATGCTGACCAAAAGGAGCGCGGCCTCTGGGGACGAGAATGACCCTCAGCCAAACAGATTTGTCAGGCATGATTCTGAGCATAAGCAAAGTGAAGGAAAGTCCGTTAATCGAGGACTTCAGCTGTTGGAGCTTCCCAGAGGTTCACCTTCCTGCAACAAACTTGAATCAGCTGGACTATCCTTTGTTCCGCTGTAGTACGATGAGAAGTTTAAAAATGCACGTGAACTTTACAAATGGTGAAGTGAAAAAGGTCAGAGCGGAAGCAGTTCCAGTGCATCAACAGAGGACACACCTCCGGCCTACCAAGGTCTTCCAAGGTACAGAGGAAAATGTGTCACATATTTGCAAAAATGTGTTGTTATTGAGTTTCAGTTAACTGGTGTCCCTTTTTTTGTTGATTTAAAACGTTTTCTGTTTCTGAAGTTAATATCGTTCTTTCTCTTTTTTCAATGAAGAATGGTTTCATGCTTACAGAGCGCATATCTCACAAGGAAATGAAGTTGAGGGCACAGAAATCGATCAACCTGCAAGAACTTACAAGTTAGCCCAAACATAAACTATATTACCTATTGGCTGCTTAAATATAAATATATAACATAACTATTGGCTGTTTTATGTGGAACATTTGGCAGCTTACATGCAGGTGTGCTTATTAATGTTTTGGAAATTAATCTTCAGACTACAGGAAGTTTTTCTTGCGACACTCTAATACATTTTGAAACTGAACTACTCGGTGGCCATAAGAATATTGAACAATAACAGTTATAACATAGGGCGCGCGCTAGTCCTATCTAATACCCATTGCGTTTTCATGAACAAAATCTTTATGTACGCCCGGCCGTGCTCAATAAAATGACGTGTGCAATGACGTGCGCAGTTTCATTTCAGCTGCCAAATTTCCGTCGCGTTTTGTGCAAGTTCCTTTGTTTAATTAAGTTTCGGCAATGTGAAGATAATTCTGAACAGTCCTAACTCTACTTCGCGCCTTTGACTTTTGCCTGGAAAAGATATTGACTTCGACGTGAGTATTTTGACTTTGCTTGCCTACATTTTCATTGAGTATTTGTACTTTGTTTTGCTACGTTTTCATTATAATCTTAATTCGAAGAAGCGAATTTTTCATTGACAATTTTAGAGACCAAGTTAAGCGTTTTCGTTCAACTGTTGCTTAACTGATTGTGGCGTGTGAGGATATTAAAGACCTTTGTTTTTCTTCACCGTGCAACGTGAGAAACTAGTTGTAGTCAGCCAGAAATAAAACATGTTAGTTTAGCGCCCAAGTTGTTAGTTGTTGTCGCCATGTTATAAGAGAATTGGTTCATGCTTTTAGCTGTGCGTATATCGAGTTATGGATGCACTTGGGAAGTTTGGAGAGCACTCAAGAAGCTAAAGTTGCACTCGGCTGCGCCTCGAGCAACACGCTTCTTTCGTGCTCTCTAAACTTCCCGCGTGCATCCATAACTCCATATACGCACGCTAAGCATGAACCAATTCTTAAGTAATTGCAGAGAAAACATGTCTAATTATATATTATTTTTTGCAAGCACTCATATTGTATAATTCAATACCTGACGAGGGAATTCCGCGTTAAATTGCACGCGAAAACCGATATCGCACGAATCACGAAGCGATGAGTGCGATATCGGTTTTCAAGTGGAATTTAAGCCGGATTTCACGAGTCAGGTAATGAATTTTCCTTGAATCGCATAATTGAATAAAATAAGAAAAAAAAAAGAAAACAGCAATAATATTGTTTGGTTTTATCCTGAGGGCGCGCTCCAGAAAGCTATTTCAAAGTCAACGGCCAAAACTGTCATTGCGTTAGCAAATAAGAAGCAACGTCAATCGTACACGTTTGAGCCTTCGACAACTTTATTTGTACCTCGTGCTTATTTTACATTTGTTTTCAGACTTTTTAAACAAGCTTCGCAGTAATCTTAAGGATAAATAGTGGTATTTCACTGAATTTACAAGCCATTTATCTATAAAATCTTTTTTTGAAATTTCCAAATCATTTGCTCGAGAGGAAAATAATTTACATCTTTTACGTCTTCGTTGGCAAACCTGAAAGAAATGAACTGAAGTGTCCAAAGTTTAATATCGTGATTCAATATAAAAGGTAAGTACCTTGAAATGTAAATACGTGTATTGAGCAGTGTTTTATTCCTTAAAAAGCAAAAAGTGTCTCATTAAAAGTCCAAAAACCCTGATGGTTTCATTTGTAGAAATTCACTGCGGGCAACTGCCACTGACTGAATCGCTGGGATGAACATTCCACTGCAAGTTGATGGAAATATTCACTGGAGAGTTAATGAACGATACATTGGTAAAGAGCCCACCCAGAGCCCTCGCTGTTAGACATCACTGCCGTTATCCATTGTTGTTGTGTTATTGCTAACAACTGATGGAAGTGCAGGGCTGTTGAAATAAACTTTTCGTAAAGCTTCAGTGCGTGGACCACCGCGAGCGTTGGCAGCTGTAACAGTTGCAGTGGTACTTGATGAAAACCCAGCTAACTTGTTTGACATTCTTCATTGTTTTTCTAAAGGATTATGGCTGTTGTAGAAATGCTGTTCAAGTTCAGCTCTGTTTTGTACTTTTCTAAGTAGCACGATTGCAAGCGGCGTACGGAGGTACTAGTACTCCTTTTCGTGATTTCAGAGGACATCTCATCTTTGAAAGTATTTATTTCTTCTTCTGTATATGTGACAATCGACCCCGGCACTTCTTCCCTTGTTGCTTCTCCGTCTTCTTTGATTGAACTTTTGCTTGCCATTGTTCACCGTGCCATTGTTCACCGCCGTGTTCACAGGTGTTTTTTTGCTTTCTCGTTGTCGCTAGCGAAAGAGGATTTTTATGCCTCTGCAAGAACTTGTAGTTCAGCTCAATGCAAGGAAGAACTTTGGGCTCCCTTTGGAAAACGCGTTTGTTTATTTTTGGTTCTCGGAAAGGTGACAATGGTCTTGAAAACATTTTAAAATGACATCGTAAAAAAACTTTTTTGCAGTTGTTGTGTTAGAATTTGACGACAGTTGTTACGTATATACGAAACAATATCACATAGCCTCGTTTTCAACGCGCAATTCGTAAACTAATCAGAATACAAGATGTTATTCAATTATGTGATTCTTTTATTTATTTATTTTTTCATTTAGTTGGCAGACAACTTGCCTGGTGCCATGTGCATCGGGCAAGTGAGGATGAAAAGTTACTTTCCTAGCAGGAAAATCTACTTGTCCGGGACAAGTTGACCCAGCGTCATATGTGGGTTGAGTTTGTTGTCGGTTCTCTTCCTTGCTCTGAGAGGTTTTTCTCCGGGTACTCCGGTTTTCCCCTCAACTCAAAAACCGACATCTCCAAATTCCAAGTCGATCTGGATTATTGTCAAGCACATTATCATGAGCCTCTGGCCAGGGTGATCCCGCAAGCACTCCCTGTATTTGACATTGAATTTACGTTTACATTTTACAAAATATAAGGCCCGGTTTAATCGTCGCATTTTACATGCGCCGAATCAAATACTAATTTTAGTCGACTCGAATAAATACGTTCGGCTGATTTGATTTAAACGTCGCATTTTTTTGCCGAATAAAATTGCTGAGCGCGAGCGACGTGTTTTTAATTTCCATTCGACCAAACATAAATTATTTAACCTAATTTGAATTCGATTCGGTATATGTAAAATACGGCGTTTAAATCAACTGTCGAACTTCAGTCATATATTCGACTGGATCAGTCGAATATTTGACTGACTCGCATTGAACTAAAATATGTCGCATTTAATTGATCTAGACGTCGCATTTAACATGAACTTAATTCGGCAATTCGATTCGGCGCATGTAAAATGCGACGTTTAAACTGGGCCTAAAGAAAATTGCGCAACTAACATGCAGGTGTGCCTAATGTTGTGGACCTTAATTTGATCTTTTGACAGCAGGAAGGCAGTGTTTCTTGTGATACTCCCAACCAATATATTTTGAGGCTGAGCCACTTCATGGCAAAAATAATTTTGAGAAAATTATCTGGTAATTCCAGGCATAACAATATTTCAAAGCTCTTCATATTTCATAATCTGCATAATGATCATGTACTTAGTTAATTCTGCATGATTGCTTATTTGTATTGAGGAAAAAACTATATTTGTTTCCTTTTCCTTTCATTCATTTTAGCAACTTTTTGGTTTCATTACAGAATGTTACTTCTTGACTTTAAGGCAATGTTCCCTTAACTCTTGTCAGCCATTTTTTTTATATCTACGTTTTATTTTATAGAAACTTTGAAGGTAAACATATATGACGTATGCTTTGTTGCTAAATAAACAGCTGTAATCCTTGTTTTGAGTATTTTGTTAGGAGCTGTTCTTTTTTCAATATAGTTTTAAGGCCAAAATTGATCTGAGCCATTATTAATCATTGTACAGTTGAGCTGTATATTCTATATTTATTATGTCTTTTTCAGGGGGAACACCACGCTTTGAAGGAGTTGAATTTTCCTCTTTTATCAAGGTATAAGTAATGGTAACAGGACTGAGTGGAGTCCAATTCGGTCTATAATCATACGAGTGATAACAAAATCGGACGACCGCGAAGCGGGTGTCTGATTTGTTCATCACGAGTATGATTACAGAGCGAATTGGACGACACGAAGTCTTATTAACTACTTAATAACCGTGAGTGAGGTCGTTACGGGAAAATCTCAAACTGAGGCCTAGCCGTATTGACCGAGCGATAGCGAGGTCAGTACGGTAGGCCGAGGTTTGAGATTTTCCAGTAACGACCGAACGGTCGAGGTTATTAAGTTGTTTATTATATGGCTGACAAAATGGTTCTAAAGGAAGAAAAAAAAAATCTAAATTCAAGGGGCAGTCGTTACTTCACATCCGGTGATGCACGCGCTTATCTATTCATTCATCTTTCCAAACCGTCAAACTGCATAACAAAATTCAGTGAACGCGTACTCTGTCAAGAAAATATATTTTATTTTTGGAAAACAATGATCAATACGGCTGAAAAAAGTATTTTAGTATAGTTGTATTAGTATATCAAGAGAGAATTTTCATCGACATTCTCAAGAATCAACCGCCTAACGTCAGTTCCCACAGAAAAGTTCTTCAAACTCGCTCAAAAGCCGTGTAGCCGTGTCGGCAAAAGAAAATACAATTTAAACGGAATCAGCACTACTCTTCGTCGTCACTTTCGATAAAAACTCTTTGCCTTTTCTGAGGTTCCTGGATTATTGTTGCTGGCCCGTTAAAGATCTTGAACTGGCGCTCAGAGATGCTGCGAATGTTCTCACCGGAAAAAAGATATTCCGCTCGGCTGTTCAAATCTGATGGTCCTTGAAGAAGTTTAAACTAGCTTGTTTTACAACAAGAGAATTTGTTGATGTTGACTGCTGTACTGCTTCGGTGTCATCAATTGCCTTTTGAATGGTGAAAGGACAGTGAAAGGAAACCTGCCTTTGGAAAGGAACCTCTAGCTCTTTATACTTCGCTGCAAACTCGACAAGGTATCAGGTTCATAATCGTCGCCATCCGTTTTCCGATATCTATAAAAAACTTTGCCAATAAGTGGTCAAGGACAGCAGCCGGTAAGTCCAAAACTTCTACTGTGCTTCCTTTGTTTATTGACGACAAATATCGCTGAGATGTTTTAATTTCACTGGCAGTTTTCCTTTCATTTCGTGGTTTTGCTCTTAAAAGTAAACTTATGGACATTTCAATGTCTTCCTGACCTGTTAATTCGTTCGTAATTTTGCCGATGTAACTTCATTTTTTCCTTAAAATAGTAATATAATTAACTCTCTGAATGTTAGTCGTCACTTATCGTGTTGTATCACAACGATTTTCAATGTAAATAAAGCAAATGTCGCCTAGCTAGCTTTGGATACCTTTCGTGTTCCTTCCTAATTTGCATAATCCGTAATCGGCCCGTGGGCATTACGGGAGAATAATGCCCTGGCGTTAAGCTGCACTTAGCCAATCAGAGCGCGCGTTATATCGCCTACAAACACTAGCCATATAATAATACCAATTAGTCATAAAAATTGCAATTTTCGAGAAAAGACTAGACAAGTTATGAAAGAAGGGGAAAATTCGCATAAAAAAAACCTACAAAGGAGATGAAAAACCTCCTACAGGTAATTAGGCGCCAATAACACAAAAGCAAGCGCGCGCACGCACGCACGCACGTCATTACAACTTTGAATGTGATTGGTTGATTTAAACTACAACTTCGATTGGCCTATTGAACTGTCCGATAACAAACTGTCCAATAACAAAGTGTCCAATTACAAACTGTCCGATAACAACTTGGCAAGTGAATTAGTGGAAAAATAGGAGTTTTTTAAACCATTCCCAGTCGAGGAAATTGTAATTTTCATGATTAATATGTAAGCTACGTTTGACCCATTGCCACCTGGAGGTTTTTGGACACTTTTAGCCTGGATAGGAGCTTAATTAGCTCTAATCTATTCCAAACATTATTTGCAAGGAGACAGCATGGCTTTCTTATTACACCAGCATCATGTTTTATCTCTTTTTTGCTCAGGTATATGTTGCACCCTACTTTAATCACGCGAACAACAACTACTGGACTACGGTAACAAGGCGTTTTTCCTCGACTGTCGTTTGAAACTATCTCGTTTCTTCCTCCTGGGATCCTCTTTTTCAATCCCATAATAATCACCTGGGCTAGTCCCAGTTACTCCTGTCTTGCTTGCTACACATATATATGCAGAAATCAGAATTTTGAGATTTTTGAGTTTTTGGACGAGAAAGTGTCCTACTGTTATGTCTTGAAGCTTTTCATTTTCTTAATTTTATTTGCCTTTCCTTTTTCTCCTTTTCCTATCATTTTGCTGCAGTGATTTTCCTACTTCCAGGCTTTCTTCCAGTTCAGAAATGTCTGAGAAAGCATCTTGGAGACAGGCAATTTTTACTTTGTAGTCACAGGAAATTTTGCTCTGAGTTTTCACTAAAATTTCGGAGCATTTTCGTGTATATATCAGGCTCCATTGAGCCGGTCACTCTGATCTGGATATAATTGGAAAGATCTCTTCCCCCTGCAGAGCTTAATCATGAGATTGGATGATGTCAATTTTGTGCAAAGGTGATGATGCCATAAGTGTTATGTGTGGCACAGGCATCAGTGGGTTAAGTGTGGTCAGGAGCTTAATGGTTTTAAATGTTGCAATTGTTTCATTATAATTATTGTTTAATAGAGAGGAAAAATACCCAAAGTGGTAAAACCAACGAATGTCAGCTAAAGAGGAAAAAAGTAGATCCTGAAAATTTCTTTTAATTAATAAACATGGAGGCCTTACTTTCCTACTTCAGTGCAACTATGATGTCAAATATATAAGTCACATTCTAAGAATGTTTCAATCTTGTTTTTGTCATCTCACTCGCCTCACTTGCTTCAACTTCAATCT